>BHFT01019453.1:0-48239 GCA_004320025.1 Laticauda laticaudata
ACCAATGGATGGCAAGCTTTTTTGTCCATTTTACATCCTCTTTGCATCCGTTGGTGCAGTGTGACATGGGCTTAAGTAAGGGAAATAACATTTTTTACACGCACCATTTCCAACTTTAGCCACGTTTAAATTATGAGTTAATTCTAGGACCTCAGAGGCAAGTGATAAAGGTTGTTCTAAAATAAATAAAGTCTATTTTACGTATAAAGGAATCTTCTGAGAGGAAATTGTTTCTGCTCAAGAAAAGTATCAATGTAAATAATTGTGATACAACAAATTTCTCTCATTGGCACATTAAAAATAAGCAAATCTTGCAAGCCAGGTGACAATTATCTGGAAATGCTTTGTACTTAGATGTGGAATTGCTGCACTGTTGACAGAAATGTGGAACTTGTATCTATATGCACATATGAACCAAAAACTGGGAAGTAGGCAATTGTATATCAGTTTTTATAAAGAAATTGGGGAACGCTGTCCAGGAAAGTAAAGGGTACTTAACCTTTTACCTCTTTGAGTAAAGAAAATTAGGCAAATGTTACAAAATCAGGCAAATTAAATATGAATGACACAGCAATAGAAGTGTTGCAGAAAAATCAGCAGTGTACTATCTAATCCTTTCTCTGTTTGTAGATTAATAATTTCAAGGGGAAAACAAACAAACACATGGATAAAAGTTATTCCAGTTTTACAAAGGTTAGTGGGAAGAGCACAGTAATCAGAGGAAGAAGATGACATGAGCAGTTTTCCTAATGGTAGGAAATGGAATTTTCCAATGTTCCATATTTGGATGTTTGCTTTTAAATGAGTCCATAAATAATTTGGAGTCTAATGCAATGAAATGTCCAACTTTGCTGATGGTCTTCAATTATTTACAATAGTTAAAACAAAACAGGCAGGAATTTTAGATGGAGCTCTCAAAACTGGTCAGTATAGTTTTGTGTAAGTAACTCTAAAAGTGAGGAATGTCAGAACTACAAATAGAAAAATGAAAACAACCTTCAGAATACATCCATATTATTAGAAGGATGACCTGGCAATAATAAATATGAAAGAGATCTTATAGTTACAGATAATTAGGCCCAAGCAACTAGATCCACATGTAAAAGGTTCAATTTGAGTACTTTATTGTGTTCTACCTATAGTACAAGAATCTTCCCATACAGCTCACTTTCCATGGAACTGAGTGATGGTTAGTCTGTTGCAGTTGCATAATGATTCAAGGCTAACTCCCCTCTTGATACCCCGCTCCTTGTTTGTTTGGAAATTTCCCAAAACGAATAACTGAAAAAGGACCTTGAAGGTCTTCTAGTCCAACCCCCTGCTCAAGCAGGAAACCCTATACCATTCCAGACAATGGCTGCCCATCTCTTCTTAAAAGCCTCCAGTGATGGAGCATTCACAAGTTCTGAATTCAAGTCATTTCACTGTTTAGTTTTTCTAACTGTTAGAACATTTCTCCTTAGTTCTAGGTTGATATATTGTGTAATAACTGCAAAAAAGGCAAATTTGTTATGTTGTAATCCTTTTACACAAATATATACTAAAACTGCACTTCCAAACACAATGTTTGGAAAAAAGAATCTCAAGCCAGCATTCATCTTTCAATTAAAACTAGGAAGAAATGTTTTTGGATATTCTTTCTTCTTCTTTCTTCTCCTCATTTCAACCTTTTCCTTTTATATTGGTTGTGTTAGTTGTGCTTTTCTCACTGTTGTTAGCCACCCCGACTGGTGAGTTACAAAATGGACAGCTATAAAACATTTAAATCAGTAAAATAAATTAATAAATGCTAGAGGTCCAGCTCCCTGCATCATTTGATAAAGATATCCTCATGATATTCAAATTCTGCAGAATGTTTGCTTCCTTAATTTCTTTATTAGCTCAAATTTGGGGAAAACATTACATGTTAGGAATAATTTCACCAGAGTGCAGTTCTGGCTTGCAAATTCATATAATTTACGAGGACAATTTAGTTTGTGTAGTATGCAAAATCAGGTTTTCCTTACCCAATAAAATAACTTTTTTTGAAGCGTGAATGGATACTGCAATGATCTTATTCTCTCATTTTGTACCAAATAGGTTCAGCAAAAGTTGGAATAGTTTATAGGATTTAAAAAAAAAAAACATTAGCTAGAAAAGTTGTAGAAAAGGAGTGCAGACATAATTATGGAATAGATCAGAGGTGGTATTCTGACCACTTGGAGGACCAGTAGCGGAAATTTTGAGTAGTTTGGAGAACTGGCAAATACCACCTTTGACTGGTCCTGTCCCTATATATTCTCTGCCTTCCAAGTCCCAGCTGATTGGCTGGGTCTTCTTTTGTTGTCCTGCACAGGAGAACGGAGCTGGAAAGCAGGTTAGTGGGGTGGGGAGGGAATGGGATTTTGCAGTAACCTTCCCCCTGGAGTGGGGTGGGAATGGAGATTTTTCAGCATGCTTCCCCTGCCATGCCCACCAAGCCACACTCACCAAGACACACCACACCCACCAAGCCATACCCACAGAACCAGCTGAATCCCACCACTGAAATAGATCTATTATTTTCAGTTTTTAAAAAATGTAACTAGTTAAATCTATCCAGTTTGGATAAGGTAGTGATTTAGATAATGAAAAGTCTGCAAGAAAACAAGTAGGCTCAGAGACTGTTGGAGATCCCTCATTTCATTGCTGAGCTACAAACATTTTCCTTTGTTGGGAATGGTATCACCCTGGGATCCTGTCTACAATCTTCATCCCTTCAACCTCCAAGTAATTTGAGGCAGGGGTGGGATTCAAAATTTTTAACTACCAGTTCTGTGGGCATGACTTAGTGGTGGGTGTGGCTTGGTGGTCATGTGACTGGGTGGACATGGCTTGGTGGTCATGTTATTGGCTGGGCGTGGCCAACTCAATATCACTCACATCGAGGCACGCATCTCCTCGCCTGGACTCTCATGACTGTGGGGATGCTGAAACAGTTGTAAGTGTGAAAAACGGTCATAAGCCACTTTTTTCAGTGCCATTGTAACTTTGAATGGTCACTCCACACAAGCAAAGTACCAGCAAAGGAGGGAAAAAAACTCCAGAGAAGTTCCTGAGACAGGAAGTCTAGTCCTGCCAAGAATGTAATAAGAGTTAATGGAGAGGCAGTTTCTGTAAGCAACCCCAGAATGTTTCCTTCCTGCCTTCCTTACAGGATTAGGCCAGTAATTTCTTCTAACAACCGGTTCTCCTAACTTCTTAGAATGTTAACAACCGGTTCTAGTGAATAGGTGCGAACTGCTAGAATCCCACCCCTGATTTGAGGGTGGTGGTGACAGGGATAATGGTCTAAAACAGGGGGTGTCAAACTCAAGGCCTGAGGGTCGGCTAAGACCTGTGAGGTGCTTAGATCTGGCCTGCAGGGCTGCCCTGAAAACAGTGAAGGGCTGACCCATAGTGCCTCTGCCAGTGAAAATATAGCTCGGGAGGGCTGCAGGCAGCCCTCCTGAGTCCATTTTCACTGGTAGAAGGTTGCAGGAAGCTGTCACTGGAGCTGGAGCATGGGAGGCCATTTTCCCTGGCAGAGTGCTTGGGCCACCACAGCACCACCTGACAGGAGTGACATCATGTTGGCCATGCCCCTGGTCATTCCCACTTCCCTCCCCCCCAAGGTCAAACATAATCCTGATGCAGCCCTCAATGAAATTGAGTTTGACACCCCTGGTTTCGAGGGAAGCTTTTTGATCTGCAGTCTTCACAATTGATCAAAGGTAGAGTAAATCTCTACATGTACCCAAAAACATTTCTCTTAATCTAGGGGTCTTCAAACTTGACAACTTTAAGACTTGTGGGCTTCAACTCCCAGAATTCCTTTTCCAGTTATGTTAGTTGAGGAATTCTGGGAGTTGAAGTCCACAAGTCTTAAACTTGCTGAGCTTGAAGACCCTTATCTTAATCTATTAACATAGTCTATATTCAGCAATGCTATCACAGCAGAATATATAATCAAGGTTTAACTTTTTGGAGTTGTAATACTCCTATTGATTACCATAAATGGAATATTAGAGTTGTATGGCAGCCAAAAACAACTGTTTCATTTCATCTGCATTTTCAATAGTTGCCTGTCTTGGACTGAGAACATATGAATGAATCTGAGTATCGGTCCCAAAGGTGCTTTTTCAAGAGGCAACTGGACTTTCTTGTTTTTCTTTGAAGATGTTTTGCTTCTCATCCAAGAAGCTTCTTCAACTCTGAAGAACAGCTCTGAAACTCTGAAGAACATATACAGCACTGTAGAACATACACACAGAGCTGAAGACGTTTCTTGGATGAGAAGCGAAATGTCCTCAAAGAAGAAACCAGAAAGTCCAGTTGCTTTTGGGACAACCATGACCTGGATGACTGAGAATCTCTACAGACAATCTGAGTATTTGTTTTCTTTTCTTATATTGCACTCCTGTTTGGGAAATTAGGGGCTGTAGCACCTCTCTCATGAATGTTAGGAAATAAAAATACTGCTTTTAAAACTCTTTTCTAATGACAGTACAGTGGTACATCCTAAATTGGTTCCAGGAGGTACAACAAGTACTAATAATGACGAGTATCAAACAAACCATGTGATTTACCACCTGACCCTTTGTTTCATCTGGAAAGGATTTCCTATCTCTCCCTTTTCTTATGACAATGACCTTCCCAGAATGGCCAACTTTCTGTCTGTTCTTACCAGCCATCCCTCTCTTCCTATCACAGTGCATCGAATACTAAACCAACTCTGAGTGTTGGGACATTTTTGCATCAAAATGCATTGAGTACCAAATTCAATGAGCTTTGAAGTGGTTGAGATACAAGGTACTACTGTAATAATAAAACTACTGTGTTTAGTTTAAATATTATGTGAAATATGATTTGCTGGAAGAAAGAACTGCCAAGCTTCTTAAATTTTGCAGAGCATCTGTTTTATTTTAAATCCTCATTGTAGTGTTAATTGTTAATTAAGACAACATTTCTATAACAAAACCCAGATTTAACATAGTGGGAGTGACTTCTGCGTATACTTAAAGGACATATACCTAAAAACATTTGAATAGAGAGATGGTGGAGATATTCAGCTGGATAATACACATAGTATGCTGCATACAGAAATAATTTAGACCTCTTCAGGATTAAAAGAAAAAAAAATTGTAGAAGGTATACAAAAATTTACATTCTTAATCTATATTTGCTGGCATTTGAAGGCAGGAAGGAAAGAAGGATGAGATGAAACAAAGAAGGAAGGAAGGAGAAGGAAAAAGGGATGGAAGGTAAGAAAGAAAGAAGGAAGAAAGAGGGAGGGAGGGAGGGAGGAAAGAAAGAAGGAAAGGAAAGGAAAGGAAAAAGAAAGGGAAGGAAGGAAAGCTACTAATGTCCCTAATTTTCTTCTGATCAGCTGGATAGCATTAATAGGTATTAAAGGAATGTTAAGGCTAGGTCCCACTGGACGACGGACGCAAAACATATGTATAAAGGACACAGCAGACGAGCAAAATTTCGAGGGTGGCTCCATCTGTTGTCATCCGCTCCAAAAAGTGGCGAAAATTTGCATAAACAGAACGGAAAAGAATGGAAAAGAATGGACGTGGGTAGTATGTACCGGGGATGTTAAACAGATGTTCATAGGAAGCCTAGCGGATGTATATCGGATGCAAACCGTTCACTGTGCATCCTTTCTATTTCCGTGCTACTAACGCTGTGTAGACGTTCCGTGTACCTTTTGTTTCCTCCCTCTTTCCGTTTTCAGCTGCAGCGGATGTGAGTTGCGAGGATGCCCAGAGGATGCAGAGAGGATACAGCGGACGTTTAACGGATGATAAACGGACATAGAACGTTTGTTGCTCGTATGTCACGGATTTACATCGTACACAGCGGAAAGTTCATCCGTTCACAAAGTTTTGTGCAGCTCAAAACTTCTTGCGCGGATGAAATCGCAGTGGACGGATGCTCGACGGATAGAGCGTATGAAACACGTATGCAATGAGTACACAACGGATGCATAGCGTTTTCCAACGGATGGCAAGCTTTTTTTAACGTTTTACATCCTCTTTGCATCCGTAAGTGCAGTGGGACAGGGCCTTTAAGACTTTGTCATTAAGTTTTTCACATTCTGAAAGTTAGAGCTATTCTATGTATAACCAAGAGAGCTTCAGGGCCATTGGAAGGCAAAAATATATCAGATGGTAGCTTCAACCATGTGATTCCAAACTGACACCTGACTTTTTGGCTGAAAAACAGAAAAAGGAGGTGGAGGTGAGAAATAGGAAAGAGAAAGTAACATCTTGAGGAGATTCATGACAAGATCAGATGATGGATGAGGCAGCCTTGAGTCCTCACTGTAAGCAGGTAGAGAAGAAAGGAAAGGAAAAAGAATTGAAAGGACAATATCAGAAGCTCAACAAGTCAAAATGAGAAATACAATTTCCTTTCTGATAAAAGAACATGATAAAAATAATAAAAGAGAACTGGTCTTGATTTTGTGGTTAAACAAGAGATAAAATATCTCTACACAGAGATATATCTCTCTACACAGAGATATTTTATCCAAATATCTCAAAATTTCATACCAACATTCATGCTTATTTCTCCTCAGGATATCCATACGGACACACACCTATTTATTTTCTTCTTGTTTGGAATATTTGCATACCCTTTTCTTCTGCAAAATAAAATCTATCTCACTCTCCCTCCCTCGCTCCCCTCACACCTCTTTCTCTCCGGTTTTACATTTCAGTCACTTTCATATTTCCAAAAAGTGATTAGTCTTCCCTATCCTTCCACATAGATATTAATAGCGTATTGGATGTTACGAGTATGGATGTTTTCCATAAAAATGAAAAACAAACAAACAAAGAAAGAAAGAAAGAGCAATAACCTTAATTTGCATAATTCTGCTCTGTGTATATATAATGGATAATGGATGGAAACTGAACAAGGAGAGATTCAATCTGGAAATAAGGAGAAACTTTATGACAATGAGAGCAATCACCAATGAAACAGAAGTTGCCTTCAGAAGTTGTGGGAGCTTCGTCACTGGAAGCTTTCAAGAAGACACTGGGCTGCCATCTGTCAGAAATGATGTAGGGTGTCCTGCTTGGGTGGGATGTGGATTGGACTAGATGACCTATAAGGTCCCTTTTTAACTGTTATTTTTGTAAATAAATAGCAGGAGAAATAACATTTTTACGCACTCCATTTCCATCTTTCGCCAAGTTTAAGTTATGAGTTAATTTTAGGACCTCACAGTCAAGTGATAAGGGTTGTTCTAAAATAGATTAAAAATAATCTGTCTGTAATTTAAAGGCATCTTCTTGGAGGAAATTGTTTCTGCTCAAGAAAAGTATCTGGAGAACCAGTGTAAATAATTGTGATATAACACATTTCTCTTATTCGCACATTAAAATTAGCAAATCTTGCAATTATCTGGAATATATGGAATATATCTACAGTGTTTACTGTAATCCTGTTTGTATGAATGGGCCTGTAGGATTATAGAAAATACTGTCACTGATATTGCACTTTACAAGGCTTAGTAAAATGCAAAGGATGGTTTTCCTTCCTTCTTTCCTTCCTTTTTCTTTTTACTGGGCTGACATTCTAGATTGATCTAGTAAGCATCTCTATTATTGCCCTTCTCGTTTTGTTCGGCTTCCTTTTATCTATCTATCTATCTATCTATCATCTATCTATCTATCTAGATATAGAGGTAGAGATAGATATGGAANATATATATATATATATATATATATATATATACACAGTATATATAGATATGGATACATAGATATATAGATATATAGATATTTATGTTCCTGCTTTGGATTTATAATAAGCTTTCTTAGCTACTGTCTGTTTCTGAAACAGATGGGGGAGCTCTTAGCCTCTTAATAAAATGTTCCTAGAGAATTGCTGGTCAAGGCTTTTACAAGCTTCCTGACAATAGCTACATTTGGAGAAAAAAAAAGTGAGAGTTTACATGTCGGAAATAAATTGTTTTGATTAGAACCTTTAGGATAGAAAGTCCTAAGATAGAGTTTTATTGACTACTTGCCAAACAACAGAGCCTTCTGTTCAGTAAGTTAGCTTTGCCCTGGCAAGTTGTAGAGTCAACTAGGTTCTATTTTTCCATGGTTTCGCATTGAATGCCATCTCCCTTATGCTCTAAATTATTATACCCGCAAGTGCGCTTGGAAACAAGGCACCTTTTGGTTTTTAACTATAGTTGATCTAAAGAAAAAGAAAATATCTTGGGCTCAAATTGGTTCTATAACTTGTGGGTTTGACTTGAAGGAAGCAGAGACTTTATTCAAAATTATCTAGATCTGGATATTGTTGTGGCCTGCCAGGGGCCAGTGAAGCTGGGGGCAGGCTCGGACAGTGAGGAGGTTGGGGAGGAACATGGGCCAGTCCTGGAGTCTGAGGAAGGCTCTGATGAGGGCTCTGAGTGGGAGGCAGAGATGGTGCCAGGGCTATCTGACAGTTATCAGCTGCCTTCAGAGTTAGAGATCAGTGGGGCAGAAGAACAGCTGGAGCCTGTTCCTGATATGTGCATGTGCAGAGCTGCCAAAAGAACGGAACAGTTAAGGAACAAGGGTTGACTCAAGAGTAAAGCCACAGGTGAATGGTGAATGGTCCCTCCCATAGGGAATAAATAGAAGAGAAAGGGGAGTGGTGTTTGCAGGACATGATTAGTTCAATTCATTAGGGTGAAGATCTGTTCCTGACCTCTTACAATTCTGCTACAGTGTGGCATTTGGAAGATATCAGCTTGGCAACTCTCCCAGCCTGATAAAGGTCTGTAGTTGTGAAATCTCATGAAAGACTGTTTGCCGGGACTTTGCTAGAGAGGAATTTCCTTTAAAGTAAATAAAAGGGGTTTTATTGGGATAAGGAGTCTGCCTCATGATCTTGGGAAGCCTTGCTCAGAACAGATATAACACTGACCAAACAAGACGATCAAGGATTGCTTTCAAATGCTGCAAAATCTAGTCCCCCATTTAATATTGTGTAAGCAGATTCCTCTTTTAATTTGTGCTACTTTCAAGTAATCCTTGACTTCCATCCACAATTGAGGCCAACATTTCTGTTGCTAAGTGGGATGTGTGTTATGTGAGCTTTGCCCCATTTCACAACCTTTCTTGCTGCAGTTGGTGAGTTACTACAGCTGTTTAAGTTAGCAACATGGTTGCGAAGCAAATCTTTGCTTGTGAGAAGGTCGCAAAAAGTTGAACATGTGACCCCAGGGCAACCGTCATAAATCTGAATCCATTGCCAAGCGTGTGCATTTTGATCACATGGCCATGGGGATGCTGCAACGGTTGTGTGAAAAATGATAATTAAGTCACCTTTTTTTCCAGCATTGTAGCTTTGAACAGTCACTAAATCAACTCTTATAAGACATCGGACATAGTGAAACAAAAATTTGTTCTGAGAAAGTTGCAGAACCATAAGGACAACAATATTTGGATCATTGTAAGGAAATATCCACTTGTAGTTGTGCGTGTGTAAGCTTCAGCAATGTATGAGGGAATGGATTTGGTGGGAAAGTAAGTGTTACAGGAACATCAAAGAGTCTGTCTGAAACTAAGGAAAAAAGCAGAGCAGATCATCCTTGCCCAACTAAAAGTCTAAGAGCATAATTTTGCTTCCTTCATCACTGGGTGTTCTCCTGGTTTTGATATATCCCTTTTGTAATATTTGATAATATTAATTTCTTAATTAATTACACACCAGAACAACCAGACACAAGGACATTTTTCCCCGAACACCATCTCTCTGCTAAACAAATAATCCCCTCAGCATTATCCAACTATTTACAAAGTCTATTACTATCAATCTTCTCATCACTCCTTATCACTCATCCCCTCCCACTTGTGACTGTATGACTGTAACTTTGTCACTTGTACCCTTATGATTTATATTGATTGTTTCCTAGTATGACTAGATTGCTTATTGTATCCTATGACAATCATTAAGTGTTGTACCTTATGATTCTTGACAAATATCTTTTCTTTTATGTACACTGAGAGCATTTGCACCAAGACAAATTCCTTGTGTGCCCAATCACACTTGGCCAATAAAGAATTCTGATTCTGATTCTTCTTTGGCTCTATGTTATACTGATGAAGTGCAGAGTTTTCTGGATTCTCTGCCAACGTCTTTGTCTGCTGCAGTCTTAGCCTGGGCAATTGTACTGATCAAAATAATACATGTTCTTTAAGTAATGCAAAGTGCAGAGTTGGATAGATGGATGGATAATCTATGTGGAGTTTACAGAGAAGCCCAAACTATGTATGTATGTATGTATGTATGTATGTATGTATGTATGTATGTGTGTATGTATGTATGTATGTATGTAAATAGGGATGCGGTTGCACAGTGGCTAATCAATCTTCTGACTGTTGATCAGAAAGGTTAAGCAGTTCAACATTTTGAATCCCTAGCAATGCATAATGGAGTGTGTAGTAACTATGTGGCATTCATATGTTTGCAACTTTGTATCATTGCAACATATATTGTTCGGGCATTTGCATACAGTATCACTCACTGTATAATATTGAGCTTCTGTCTCCTTAGTGACCTTTTGCAGGACAGCGTACGGGACAAGGAGTTAAACATCTGTAGAAATAGCTTAACTTACATTGTAATTAGTTTGTTTAGCATGCAGCTTTGTTAAAGCAGGAATATCCTGATTGAATTGTAAATCTTGCGATCCTGTCTGACCTGGAATTTTTGCTTATCTGAGCTAATTAAAATCATGTGTATTTGTCTGACCTGGGCTTGACCTAGGCTCTGTATAAACAATCACCTCCTTTTGATTAGCAATAATAAAAGAGTCAGTACCCAGACGTTCTGGCACACTCATCCCGAGAAACTTCGTCTCCTGTCTTTCTTTCTCCTTTCGCTCCCTTCATGAGGTGCCCATCTAATGCGGGATAGCAGATACCGCAGGAGTGAGCTCCCTTACTTGTCCCAGCTTCTGCACAACCAGCAGTTCGAAAGCATGTAAAAAAAATGCAAGTAGAAGAATAGGACCCTTTTGGTGGGAAGTTAAGCGTTTCGTGCATCTTCGCATTTAGTCATACTGGCCACATGACCTTGGAGACTTCTTTGGACAGCGCTGGCTCTTCGGCTTTTGTAATGGAGATGAGCAGTGCCCCCTAGAGGCAGAAACGTCTAGCACATATGTGCAAGGGAACCTTTTACCTAACCTATGCATGTTTGTGTGCGTGCACATGTGTCATATATAAGTAGTACATATTTATATGTATACATATTTATATGTGTATATTTATATGTATATTAACTTTATATGTAAGTACATACATACATGAAAGTATCCGCAAAAACTTAAGAAAAATTATATATTATAGATATATGTGCTGTTCAGCTTCGCCTTCGGTATTATCCCACGTGATTGTAATGCTTTTAAATGTTGTAGCAACATTTCAGCAGAATCTCATCTGCCATCATCAGGTTTCTGTATGAGTTTGTCTGTGGGTCAGGCTTATCATAGCCGTTAGTTTTAAATTTGAGACTAGCCTACTGTTGTGCCAGGATGGTTTTTCTTCATCCTGATGGTTGGGAGTCTTTGGTCTGTGTTTATTGGTCTTGGAGTTTGTCTGATTTGTGTTTCTGGTTTCTTCTGTCTGTTTGTGGCTTTGATTGGCTGGCAACACTGTGTTCCTGTGTTTGGAGACTTTCATGTGTCAGCTTGGCTCGCGAGTAAAAAGGAACGGCTATGCATCTATTAAGGAAGCTAGAATTTCTCTGGGTGCCCTGGTTGGGATGTGCTTGAGCTGGAAGGTATCAGGGGGAGTCTGTTTGTGCCCACAGGTGTTTGCCTGGCTTGTGGTGTGGAAGATCTTTCTTGTTTGAAGAGTGGCAGGCTTCCAAATGAATTGACAAGTCCCTGGTGGAATCATCTCTTCTATTCATGCTTTCAGGTCTTTTTCATCTCTATGGCTTTCTCTGATAATTCTGTGCCTGGGGTTTTCTATAGTGGCTAGGGTTTTGGTGCCCATTGAAGTTGATGTTTATGACCTGTGGCTTTCATATGTTGGAACTTTGTGAGGGAGGTGTGTTCCCGCTTTTTTTACTGGATTTTTGTGTTTATCCAGGTGGGTACTTTATTCTTCTAATTGCTTTGTCGAATGTATGTGGCAGGCATGATGCACAGGGGACTATCATATATGCCTTGGTTTTCCAGGTCAATTTTATTTTGGGGTTTTCTAAGAATGGCTGCTATTTTTTTGTCTGTTTTGAAGGCAGTCTTGAAATGTGATGCCTGTGTAGTATCTTACTGATTTGTCTGTACTACCTCTTAAATGTAGGGCAGGACAGCTGTTCCATAGGTCTTGTTGATCTTCTAGTATCCTATTATGTCTTAGTGTGTTTTTTGTGGATCAAAGCTGGTGATTTTATTTTTGTGAAGGCCGTTGGCTGTCCAGTACTTTCATCAGCGGTGCATAGTTCAGTCTTTATAGTGTGTCTTGTCTTCCAGGCGTTTGGTTCTGGTGATAAGTGTTTGGCCACTGAATTTATCTGTGCTGGGTGGTGGTGGGATTGGCGTTGAGGTAGCAGTTTTGGTGTGTGTTTTCTTCTGGTATACCAGGTGTGTCCTTAGTGTGGCCATCTGTTCTTTTGTAGATTAGTATATCTAGGAATGGTAGTTGTTTGAAGGAGCCCCTATGGGAAAACCACTGTCACCCACATTGCAAACTGTTCAATGGAAGAATTCGAATCCAGAGCCCTGCTAATGCCACCCCACAAACCCAAACTATGGCTAAGATACATCGATGACACATTTGTGATTTGCCCCATGGAAAGAAAAACCTAAACAATTTCCTAACACACCTAAAGCAACACACCCTAAATCAAGTTCACCATGGAAACGGAAATAAACAAACAACTACCATTCCTAGATGTACTAATCTACAAAAGAACACGTTCTGTCGAAACGGTTGCAATGATGCTACAGGACTTTAAAAGCACAGCTACATGATGTGGGATAAATACCCTTGATGGCAGATGAGATTCTGCTCTGAATGTTGCTCAACTTTAACAGAACGACAAATGACGTGGGGATTAATAACCGCGAAGGAAGTCTAAACAGCACACAAAATGTGAGTTCGCCTGGGCGAGAGCTTAAAATAAAAAATAGTATATATACATATATATAATACATATAATAAATATTCATATCTAATCATATTTGTAATATATATACGTCGTATATATATATATATGTTTTTTTTAAGCTCTCGCGGGTACTATTACATTTATGTGCTGGTTTTAGCTTCCTTCAGGGTATGTCATCCCAGTCATTGTAGTTTCTGTTAGAGTTGTTAGCGTATTGTAGTTCTGTGTAAGTTGTAGCAACGTTTCAGCAGAATGCTCATCATGCCATCACGGGATTATCCCAGCCATCCATTGTAGCTGGTGCTTTAAAGTGTAGCGAACGTTTGGCAGAATCTGTTCTTTTGTAGATTAGTACATCTAGGAATGGTAGTTGTTTGTTTATTTCCGTTTCCATGGTGAACTTGATTTTAGGGTGTGTGCTGTTTAGGTGTGTTAGGTGCTGTTTAGGTGTGTTATCCCAAAAGTGTAGGGGGAGGAAATAGTAAGCCTGATTTTCATTCCTTTAGCAATCTGTTTGATTCAATTTACAAATTTGATTTAAGAATGTCATAAAACTGAATCTGATTCATCTCACAATTTTTTTGACTTATGAACCTAGTAGACAGCGAGGACTCCCTGTGTGTATGTATGTCTATGCCTATAGGTTTATGTAAATATATATCTGTATATACTGTATACTTATGAATATTTATACATAGGTATGTATATTTGTATGTATGTTTCTATACACACAAATCCATTTTGTCATGCTCAGCTTCCAGTTTAGGTAAGGAAGATTTCAGCCACAATTTGAGTTGAATTTTCTTTTAAATCCCATCTTGCATTTAAAGCTATGCAGCTGGTATAACATTATTCTAGGTGAATGCATAAGCAGTTTTCTTCAAGCATGGCAAATGAGAAGTGAGGTTGCCCGGCTGGTTACATTTCCCTCTCTCGTACCAGGCATCCTTCTGCTTCCATGCTCCAGTTAGCAAATATCAATTAGCCTTTTCCATAGGCAGCTGTTTTCCTGCAAACTTCATCATTACTGAGTGTCTGCGTCACACATGCTATACAGGGAAGCAGAAAGGAAGTGTGGGCCAATGATTTTGGTAGCACAGACCTCCCTTGGAAACACCTGGAACTTCACTGGGTATTGAATGAATGGATTTGAGGTGAACAAATGGTCACACAGGATTAGCATTCAAGCCAATGTACTGTAATGTCTGCAGAGTTAGACATAAAATGAAGAAGAGATGGAGGGGGACACAACTTTTAGAAATGGCATCCATGCAATTTTCTAGGCTTGATCCTGTCTCCTTCCATTTTTGGACTTTCCAAGCTGGCTTATAGATCCAGGATTCTCTGCTGGTGATCACATCTCCAAGCACTATCTAACAAAATGAAATTCAATACAGAAAAAAAGAAAAGTCTTACACTTAGGCAAGGAAAAACAGATGTATACATATAGACTGGGTGAAACCAGCAGTAACTGTGAGAGGGATCTTGGAGTCTTAGTGGACAACCAGTTAAATAGGAGCCAGCAGTGTGCAGCAGCCTCCAAAAAAGCCAATGCAATCCTAAATTGCATTAACAGAGAGGTACAAGCAAGATCAAGGGATGTAGTAAAAGCACTCTATAAAGCCTTAATAAGACCACACCGAGAGTACTGCACCCAGTTTTGGTCACCACACTCTAATAAGATGTTGAGACTAGAAACAGTGCAGAGAAGAGCAAAAGATGATTAGGGAACTGGAGGCTCAAACATACAATAAACGGTTGCAGGAACTGGGCATGGCTAGACTAGTGAAGGACTAGGGGAGACATGATAGCAGTGTTCCAATATTTGTGGGGCTGCTCCAGAGAGGAGGGAGGGGGTCAAGCTATTTTCCAAGGCACCTGAAAGCCAGAAAGGAATAATGGATGGAAACTGAACAAGGAGAGAATCAATCTGGAAATAAGGAGACATTTTCTGACAGTGAGAACAATCAACCAATGGAACAGAAGTTGCCTTCAGAAGTTGTGGAAGCTTTATCACTGGAAGCTTTCAACAAGAGACTGGACTGCCATCTGTCAGAAATGGTGTAGGGTCTCCTGCTTTGGCAGCAGGTTGGACTAGATGACCTACAAGGTCCCTTCCAACTCTGTTAATCTAATCTAACTAATCAGAAGTGTTCCTGCTTAGCTTCAGAGATTCAAGGTTAGGTTAGTATCAAGCGATAGCCAAGAAGAATACATGTAAATATATCAGGATGGAGAAATGATTGGATAATACAGATAACCTTTAACTTAAAAAACCATCATATAATCTGCCAACTATGGTCATATGTCATGATGATCATAAAGGGGTTCATTATTTGATTGTCCCAATTCCATGAGCTGTTTCTGAGGTGGTTGTGAAGCATGCCAGGTTTTTAATTGATTTTGCTAACCATTGTATACAGTTGGACTATAATCCCTTCCAATATTACAATTCTACGAATTCTCCTTTTTTACGAGGAAGGCACTATTTAGTTGTTATGACCCAAAGAAATATGATAGATATTGGGACATACTTGACCTGAGATAAATATAGACTTCGCTTTCAGTCATTCGCCATCTGTATGAAATTGCCCCATGGCATTGTGCACCTCTGGGTTCTCCTACAGGAGATGACCAGCTGAGCCTGTGGGAGGGGTCAAACACATCAGTAGTCATGAGTCCCTGCGTGCCCACAAGAGACCTAAATTCCAGCTTTGAATTCCTTAACTCCCACTACTTTCATTTGACCGTTCAGATTCTTGCAAAAAGCTTAAGCTTGCAATAAAACTTTATACTATTTTCAACTGTTTGAATCTCCTGAGTTCCTTGGTGATTGACATCCCCACACAAAGCCACAGGACTGTGTTTAATACTGGACTGTATTTAATTACAGTCTGAACTGGACTGGACTGTGTTTAATTACATGACTGTAATTAAACACACAGGATTGTGTTTAATACCTTTCTAAAAGGCCAGCTGAGTAGGGGTCTGCCTCTCCTCTACGGTGGAGCAACAACAGAGAAAGGCTATCTTTCTGGACCCTGCCAGTTAAAGTTCTTCAACTGACAGGATCTGTAGTATCCTTTCTTTGCCTCACCAGGTAAGAAGGTGATATGACCCAGACTTGGTGCGCAAGCAACATGTGCTAGGTGAAAGCTTGTCAGCCTTTATTCAAGCAGCATTCCCCCAAATCCCCACAATCCAGAAATTCCTGGTCGGTTACCCAAAATCTCTGTCCATGAGGCACACCTACAGTCCAAGAGCAAGGCTCAAATTCACACACCTGCATACACTTTGTGCAACTTTCCAGCAGTGGAAGTCCACTAATGTCAAGGCAAATGATCAAACCTCAATCGATCACAGCAAGGTTTCTGGAGCAAAGTTCTTCTAGGAACCGATGAAAGTGTTACCACAAAATACACTTATTCCCAACAAAAGCCCCTCTCCAGATCATCTCCTTAAATGTTACTCTCCAGATCATCTTTGTGAGGAGGGGTGGGGCACCCTTCTCCCAAGTAGTTGGATTACCCTCTGCTGACTGTATCTCCTCTCCATTCTCTGCAGGGTGGTCAGGGTAAGCATTTTCTCGTCTCCAGAGCTCTGCTTTGCTGCCTACCCTTTCCATCTTCCTTGGTTAACTTGCTTCCTCTCTTCCTCCCTGCCTACTCTTCCAAGGCTCGAGGGGGCCAGGATGCTTCGTCCTCATCCACAGGTGCCATAGGCATTGCATCCACCCCCTCTCTTGGCCCAGCTCCATCTCCTCCTTCTTGGACTCAGGCTCCGATGGGGCCATGACAGAGGGGCCAATGGGATGGGATGAAGACAGTCACATAGCTGTGCTTTTTCTCTTACATGGTATGTATGTCATCATATAGGCTCCTTTTGGTATATATAAGCAATTATATATTCAGATTTAATCAGGCCACTTTTACCTAGAAATGACAAAACCTGATTTCAGAGCTTTTTTCCCCTTTAGCTTCTCTGTTTCCTAATTTTTTAAATTGCATCTTTAATTGCATCATCATGTCTTCCAATTTCTGCATTGGCGAAGGCAAACAAATTCTTATGAAAAATAATGTCTACATATAAGTTAGTCATTTAAGATACATTATTGTTTTGTAAGCAATTTTCCCCCCAAAATATTTTGTGTATGTGTGTGTGCGCGCACATCCCTCCCTCTAAGTTTCCTTTTTTAACATGGATATTTAAAATGTAAAATTCTGAAAATTAAAAGCTTTGAAGGAAAATGAATGCCTGGAAGTGCCCTAGTTCCAAAGTGCAAATGAATATATGAGTATATGAATATGCATGTAATTGCAACTTTCTACCATTATTTAATTTGACATTTCTAAAAGATAAGGGAGATTAAACTTTCCTTTGCATTAACCATGTACCTTGTCTCAACAAAACCTGTTCTACTATGTGATCTGACTCCACAGTTAACTTGGAATAGAAAGATTAGCTACGTTAGAAGAGTCTTACTAATCCATCTATGGATATTTTAGGGCCTAGCTAATAACAACATGAGAAATGCGGTGACTCAGTAACTGAGACGCTGAGCTTGTCAATCAGAAAGGTCAGTAGTTTGACGGTTCGAATCCCTAGCACCACGTAACCGAGTGAGCTCCCATTACTTATCCCAGCTTCTGCCAACCTAGCAATTCTAAAGCATGTAAAAAATGCAAGTACAAAAATAGGGACCCCTTTGGTGGGAAGGTAACAGTGTTCCATGCTGCACCTTCAGCATTTAGTCATGCCAGCCACATGACCATGGAGACATCTTCAGACAGCACTGGCTCTTCGGCTTTGTAACAGAGATGAGCACCACCCCCTAGCATGTATGTGCAAAGGGAACCTTTATCTTTAGTAATGATTTATTTCATTTAAAGGACTAGTAATAATTTATTTCAATTATTATTTAAAGCCTAGATAATCATAACTTCATGATCCAATCCGTTATATTATCTTGCAATCAAGGCAGAAGTTTGATTTGCCACTGTTTCTAGGATTTTGGCCCTGGGACTTTATTCTGGTTTCCTATCAAAGTGCTAATTAGATCCAACTTTGAGAAGCTTCAAAACTTAGACAAGGTTCATTTTAGTAATGTCACCTACTGAAACAAATGTTCCTGGAGGAAGGATATTTAATAAGGTTTTATAAATTACGTACATATTATTGGCTAACAAACATTACCAAAAGGAAGCTTGCTATGATGAAAAATGCATTCTTCTCAGACTTGAAATGTATGTGTACATATAATCTACTAAGGCTTGTAATAGAAGAGAATCTCTGAATCTCAGGACTGGAGTCTTTGCTGCTCCTGAGCTTGGTTGTTTGTTTACAAATATTTCATACACAAACTAGGTAACAATATGAATGTTGGTGAGTGTGGAGTTTTCTCCCAGTTCCCAGTAGCTTGACAGTTTTGATAGGGGTGCAATTTTTTCCTTGATAACTAATTATTTGAGTGGGTCATTGTTTTCTGATTGATTGTTTGTCTTGGGTTAATCCCTGCTTATCTGGCATTGATTATTGGGTTCAGTCTTTTATTTGCTTATTGACTTTTATGATCATCTCTATTGAATGGTAGGAAAATATGGGTTATTTCTATGTGTCTATGGCTGAATTAATGATCTTAACATTTTTACATTTTGATTGGTCTTAGATACTAACAGTTTCCCACTTGAAACTATGGTTGGGTCTCCCCAGTGGTGGGATTCAGCCATTTTGTACCAGTTCGGGCGAACCAGTTGTTAACTTTCTGAACAGTTTGGTGAACTGATTGTTGGAAGAAATCATTAGGGCAGAGAACTAGTTGTTAAATTATTTGAATCCCAGCACTGGGTCTCCCCAGATGCTGTATATTAAGGCTTGCATCTGAATTGCTGCTTAAGAATAACCATTCTCTGTCATAACAGAATAGCAAGAGCAATAGCACTTACATACTGCTTCACAGTGCTTTACAGATTTCTTTAAGCAGTTTACAAGAGCCAGCATGTTGCTCCCAACAATTTGGGTCCTCATTGTGTTTACCTCGGAAGGATGGAAGGTTGAGTCAACCTCGAGCAGGTCAGGATCGAATTCCTGGCCATGGGCAGTCAGCCTGCAAATGTTGCATTCTAACCACCGGATCAGTGTGACTCTTACACTGACTTCATGCCTTTCTTCACTGTGGATGAACCAGAGTACTGTCATTTTCAGCAAAGGAGGAAAGGCACAGAGAGCATTTTTATAAACTTTTTATTTTGTTTCTCAACTTCACAGTATCCATGTTTATGGGATTAAAGAAAGGTGAATGATGCTTGAGAGTCAGCAGGAGTTGTTCCTAAAGTTGTTAGCAAGGGAGGAGAGAGAAAGAATATATAATTCGTAACTAGAGAATGCTAGCTCAAAAGCTTCAATTCCCACCATCCCTACACAACTGTACAGATCTATAGAGTTGCCAAGAGACCACCAACACAAAGTCTGGAATATAGATGCACTTTATCATTAAGAAAGTTATCAAAACACAGCAAAATATAACAGAGATATCTTAGCAGCCTTCCTTTCTACTCTGCATTACATTTTCTTTATACAACCTCCTGGTCTAACTCTAAATTAGTTCACACCACTGACAGGCAAGTTGAACATGGTAGAAGGGCAGCAAAACTATTACAAAATTCTGATGTCAACATTCCGAGTAATGAACTCTGGGAAGTCAGGACTCTGACACTTTGTTCGGGTTCAAAAGATCCTTTATTGAGTACATCATATTGGCACTTAGAAAGGTGAAGCTAGTATCAGGATTCCAGCAGTTACCCCCATTTAAATGACTCTCGAGCCAAACTTCCAAATCTTAAAAAGGATTTATTGGGAATTAACATGCCAGTGCTGCCTGGGTGTAGCCAACTCTGAGACACATAATTTCCCTCCCACGTGCCTGAGTGTATCGTAATTCAAATTCTCTAGTGGGACACATCCATAGCCAAGAGTTATCAATCATGCTCTCCAGTTAGAATTTTATGTGGCAGAAACTTCAGTCATCTAATTACTATCTTTGAAAACATTTGTGGAATGCAGTTTCGGTGTTGCACTGCTTCCCCCTTCCTTTCTGTTGGCAACTCTAAAAAGACCACAGAAATATTTTATGAGTTGACAGCTAGCTTAAATTATTCCTATGCTTAGGGATAGTTAAAAGAATGAGATCTTCCTACCCCACTTTGTCTCTCAGGTCATATGGGCCAATCTGTCCAGATGTAGATTCTCACTCAACTTCAACAGGTATCATGACCTTGGTTTGCATGCCGATTGGTAGATGTCATGGCTAGCTGGTTGAGATATCACATTCCTGGCTCCTCTCCTCCCATGCTCTCTCCCCTTTCCTTTGAATGGCAACCAAGAAACAAAGCAGAAGTAAGCATTGCTTCATCTTGCTGTTTGACATCTGAATTCTTCTGCTCACACCCACATATATTTATGGTAGATAGGACATTTGGCTTCAGCTTTGGCCACCATACGTGGAGACCTGTGAAAGTAAAGTATGTTCTCCTGGTTGGACCAACTTTGTTGTTGTTGTTGTGGTTGTGTACCAACCAGTGTGCACGAGTAAAGGACACAATTATTTATATAGGTAGGTTTCTGCTTGGAGTCGAGCAGAGGTGGTATTCAGCAGGTTCTGACTAGTTCGGGAGAACTGGTAGCAGAAATTTTGAGTAGTTTGGAGAACCAGCAAATACCAACTCTGGCTGGCCCTGCCCCCATCTATTTTTTGCTTCCTGAGTCCCAGCTGATCCGCCTAGATCTTCTTTAGTTGCCCTGCACAGGAGAACAGAGCTGGAAAGCAGGTTAGTAGGGTGGGGAGGGAATGGAGATTTTGCAGTAATCTTCCCCTGGAGTGGGATGGGAATGGAGATTTTACATTATCCTTTCCCCTCCCACACCCACCAAGCCACACCATGCCCACCAAGCCATGCCCACAGAACCACTAGAAAAAAATTTTTGAATTCCACCACTGGCATAGAGGTTGTATTTATGAGTTAGGAATGGGGAATAAGTAAAAAAAAAAATGTCACTCACAATCTTTGCAGCATAGTCCACCTAGCTAAAAGGAGAGATTTTCAGAGCAGCCTAGATTCATCTGGGTCAGAAATGTTGTGTTTTCAGATGTTATGGTCTTTCCTCTAAGTTCTGCATTATTTTACAAATCAAAACTGTTGAGGTAATTCCCCATTAGGAGAATGAATGCATACAGGGAGACGTATTTGGGAGAAGTGTTGAATAATACACACACAGCACACAGATACACTGTACAGCAGTGGCGAACCGTGAGCACTACAGCTGGGCATTCATCTCAGCCCTCACTCTGAAACGCAGAGCTGGGGAAGTTTTCTCTGTATGAGGCAAACTTCTTGGGGCCCAGAAGGCAAAGGAACATCAGCTTTTCATGATCCTTAACCTGTTCCTCAGCTGAGTGAGAATGTTGTCCAGGATTTCACTGTGCAGCTGCTGGTAGGACTTCACCAAGGCCTATGAATCTTTTGTTTTTGTCCCGCCCACTTAAAATCAAACCGTGATTGGTCAGTTTTCCCATCACTCTCCAAAACAAAAACACATAGCTTGGCCTTCCCCTGGATTCATGAAGTCCTAACCAATTAATAAGCCAGCTAATCGGGCTTTGATAGAGATGGACGATTCTGATTGGATAATATGTTTCAGGACAGTAACCCTTTCATTGCTGATGTGAACTTGACAGTAAACTTAACTTTAGAACATAGATTAGAGAAAATGTATTAAATGTATTGTATTAAATAAATTAGATAGATTATATATAATAATTTAATACTTACATTTTTTGGTCCAGATTTTTTTAAGGCCTTCTCTGAAGGTGTAGAAGGCCTTGAAGGTTCCCCTCTGCTGTACAGTAAATGTAGGTTTTTTACTTTCAATAAAGGTTTAAGCAAAAGTTCAAATACAGTCCAAAGTCATTCACAGGTAAGATCAGTCAGTTTTCAGTCAGGGATAATCTAGTATCAAAGTCCAGTGTCAAAAACATTCATTATCAGACTTACATCAAATCATAAAATAGCAGTCAATTAGAAAGAACGGCAATACACTCCAACAGAGGAAACAGAGACTCACTAAGACTTCTTCTAAGACTAAGACGAAACAACCCAGGTTTCTGGCTCCATCTTATGGTCGTTTGATGAACCACACCATTACGTTTTGCAATTTTCTTAAAGATACAGTATTAAAATGTCTATCCTGGTTTATATATTTCCAACCCAAATAGCTGTTAGGTGACTTACATTCCTAACAAAAACAGACCAGAAGAAAACTGGAGTTTGTTTTCATGACATGTATTGGTCTGAGAGATTTTCCCCTTCAAATCAGGGCTTCTGCAATTAAGAGGAACATCTTTTACATTCACAAAGAATAATGGGAGAGGCTTTGAAAAGTATTCGAGTGAGGGGAATGCAAATAGCAGAGGAAGCTGCTATAAAGTCTTTTCAGATTACCATGACAATTTACTTGGAAGGTGCTTCTTGCCTCGTGAATTTAATCCAGTTTGCAATGTTTAAAGTTTGGTACCCACTTGATAAAGTTCTACCATTTTCATTTGACACCAATCTTCTGTCCTTCACAGTTAACAGAATAACAGAGTTTATTGGAATCTTGGAGGACTTCTAGTCCAACCCGCTTCTCAAGCAGGAGACCCTATCCCATTCTAGACAAATGGTTGTCCAATCTCTTCTTAAAAATTCAGTTGCGCTGAGAGGAAGCACTATGATTAGTTCTATTTTAGCAATTGGCCATCTGGTCATAACATCTGACTAAAGGAAAGAGAAGTGAAGTTGCTTAATATTATGGAACAAGATTAAAATATTTGTCAGAGTTACTGTAGGTGAGTAGGAGAATCCAATTGCTATGTGAAAAAGAATGAGAATTTCTGCTCTAAGAAACAGAGCCTATTTATAAAGCCTCCAGCTTGTTTGGCTGCCCAAAACATTCTTTCCTAAAACATTCTCAAGTCCATTGTGGGTAAGAAATCTAAATATGACAACTCTTCAGTACAAATCTCCCAGTGGCTTCACTCAGTACTTTTAGGAAGTTATTAAATAGCATGAAGTGGAATCCCTAGCCTAGAAAAAACAAAGCTTGAACATCAAAATGCATACAATTTGGAAAACAAGCAATAAATTGATTTCCAGATGGAAAAGTTCCAAGTAATTTAATATAAAAAGTAAACTGTTCCTATTGAGTTTCAAAATCCTTATCTTTTCTTCCCAGGAATCATAATGTAAGAGATCCTGAATGATTTAAGATTGACATTGACCAATTACAAAGTTTCCTTTGCTGCCACTAGCAAGCACTACAAATGCCACAATATATTCTATATATTCAATTATAATCTCTTCTCCACTGTTAATGTAAAGATACTGTATTTTTAATTGTATGAATGATGTGGTAGCTTAGTGGAGAAGATATTTATCTCCCACTTGGAAGGTTGAGAGTTCAATCCTAGGTAGCGGCAGATGATTCTCTCCCAGGTACTCAGAAAAAACATCTGCTGTGAACTCAACATAGGCATCAGGAGGGGCATCCAGCCAGTAAATACTTGGCTTCATTCAGTTATCTGGACTCTAGCCCAAAACATAGATTTAAGAGGGCAATTTAAAAAAAAAGGAGTATTGTGTTTTTAATTGTGCAATTATTCCAGATTCTGTATCAAAAAAAAAAAAAAATTCGCAAATTTTGCCAGAAGTAGAAAATTGAAATGACATACAGTGCAATCAACAGAGCCACCAGCCAGACCAACAATAAAAATTCCAAAACCATTAGAATTCCTGTGTGCCTAATTCTATATACATAGAGAGAGCTTTCCTAAGAGGCTTTCCATCTTGAAATAGCAGGATAATTACCATTACTCTAAGCCTAATTATATACTCATTTGTCAATTAAATTTTGTTGGATTCAATAAGGGTTCGTTATTCCCCAATGCAAATGAGAAGGGGAAGACTGCTCAGTTCTGAATTCAAGACTGTAAGGTCTTGTCCTGCTTTAGCCATAAAGCCAGTTGGGTGACTTTGAGGCCAGCCACTTTCTTTCAATCTTAGGAAGCAGCCAATGGCAAACTATTGTTCTGCCCTAGGCCTTCCCAAAAAGCACTAAGTCAATTCTGAGTCCCGGTAAAAACATCTTTTATTACATTAATGTGAATTTATTTCATTCACAGTCAGCCAATGACTTGGCAAACAGTCTTGCAAAGGTGTACTAATTTAGCTCAGACCTTTATCAATCCTGGAATGCTGCCCAGTAAATAGTTACACACTCAGTGCTGACAGGAAAGGGCTGGGTTATACAGACAAATCCTTACGGGGCTGGAACAAAGGAATGAGCGAGTTGTTTCCTGCAAAAGCCCCCTTCTCTTTTGCTTCTCTTTTAATCCTGAAGGGAGGGACCATTCATTGTCCACCTGTGGCCTTATTCCCATGTTGACCCTGAGTTCTTAACTGTACCTTCCTTTTGGCAGCTCTGTGCATGTGCTGGCTGGGAACCGGCTCCAGAAGCTCCCCCCCCCACACTGCTGTCTGAGCCTGAAGGCAGTTGATGACTGCCAGCCTGCCCTGGCCCCATCTCTGCCTCTGATGCAGAGACCTCCTCCACGTCTTCCTCAGCCTCCAGGACTGGCTCAGGTTCCTCCCCAACCTCCTCACTACTGCCAGACTCTGCTGTCAGCTCTGCCAGCTGCCATTGGGTCACAGCAACAATTTCTGAAATCATAAGCTAGGCAGTCCTGGGAATCAACACTAACTCCAAAGGACCAGTAATATTAATCTCAATGATTTATATGAAACCCATGTATAGTGGTATCATAGAATGATAAGGCTGGAAGGTGCCTGGGAAGTCCCCTGTGCTAGGCAGGAGATCTTATGCCATTCTGGACAAATGATTGTCCAATCTTTTCTTGAAGAACTCCAGTGATGGAACATACACAACTTGGAGAGGCAAACTTTTCCATCAGCTTCTACTCACTGCCTCTTGTTCTACCTCACAATCAGTTCACTGGCATTGATTATTCTGGTTAACCAGGCCTAGACAAGGCATAATAATAACATTCTTTCTTTTCCTCTTACTTCTATATTATTCTCCTTTTCACTGAAATTTTAAAAGCCCCAGCATCTGGAATCCAGAGGTGAATTGCCAAACTTCAAAAATTGCCAACTTCAAAAGCAAATACAAAAAATTATGCCACTAGATAAAGTCTGAATGCACCAATTGTCACATTAAACAAGAGGAAAACCTTTTACGCACCAATTCTACCTGCGCTTTCTACAATTTTGTCAACAACAAACTAAAAGACTCAAGGTCCATCCCACCCCTGAAAAGACCTAATGATAAAGACTGCAATGAAGACACCATTAAAGCCAACCTCTTTAACACATTCTTTGGCTCAGTATTTGTAAACAGCAATGGATCATGCCCAATATTTCCTAGTTGAACCACAGACAACTACAGTGATCTAATACATATCGATTTTACAGAAGACAATGTTGAAAAAGCACTGCGCAATCTAAAGGAGTCACGTCTTTCAAGATCACTAAGAAATTTGACCTGAATTTAACCAGCCCATTTTAAGGGTTGGGGAGGGAAATGAAACTTTCCAAGACAACAAATTTTGGATTTCTCAGCTCTAATTTAACAAACAGTGAGAAGATTCTTGAAATATAAAAATCTGCAGCTATTGCTGTGAAGAACTGCAATTTTCCCCTTGCTTACTGTACCAGTGCCAGCATATTGCTGAATCATCCCTCATTGAATGAAAATGATAGAGAACAATTGACTAGCCAGAAGAGTTAACACATTTATTCACAGCCAATGTTTATATTTCTGTCTCCCATTTTCCCCTGCCAGCTAATTCTAATATCACCCTTTACAGGTTTATAGGTTTGAAACCTATTATTAACTTTATATGAAGGCCTTTATTAACTAGAAACTTAAGTTTTCTAATAATCGTTTTAAATTACTATGGTTAGCTCTCCTGCCATTCTAGTAAGCAAATGAAGCACCAGATGAATGAAATTCATTGTAAATGGAAACCTTTGTGCCTACTCCTAGAGAGACAAAGAATAACCACAACAATAACACACTAGTGGTTCAGATCTAACATGGAGTGGGATTTTGGCTGCTTGCAATATTACTCACAGGAGGAGTTTTGGAAACCTCTTGTAGAAAGGAAGGTGTAGGTACTAAAGTACAGTTACCTTTGTGACTTATATAACTGAACCATTTAATCAGTGCTTGCTGATGCTGTTCCTCCACCCTAATAGTTCCAAAAACTCCGAAAAGGAAGGAAGGCAGGAAGAAAGGAAGGAAGGAAGGAAGCAAGCAATGGAAGGAGGGAGAGAAGAAGGAAAGATAGGGATGGAGGGAGGGAGGGTAAAAGGAAGGAAGGAGAAATAGACAGAATGAAAGAAGAAAGAAAGAGAGAGAGAAGGGAACTGGGGGTGATTCCTTATTCTAATTGTTGATTATGTTCATGGGCGGAAAGGGTAGGAAGAAAGGAAGATATGGAGGGAGGGAGGAAAACAGAAAGAAAGGGATGGAGGGAGGGAAAAGGAAAGAGAGAGAAAGAGAGAGAGAAAGAGAAATGGAGAAAGAAGGGAAATGGGGGGAATTCCTTATTCTAATTAAGAAATTATTATGCTCATCAGAGGGAAGGAAGAAGGAAGGAAGGAAGGAGGGAGGATGGGAGGAAGGAAGGAAGGAAGGGAAGGGAGGAAGGAAGATATGGACGGAGGGAGGGAGGGAAGGAAGAAAGAAAGAAAGAAAGAAAGAAAGGGAGGGAGGGAGGGAAAAGGAGAGAGAGAGAGAAATAAAAAGAAAAAGAGAGAGAAAGAGAGAAAGAAGAGAAATAGGGGAAATTCCTTTTTCTAATTAAGAAATTATTATGTTCATGGGAGGGATGGGAGGAAGGAAGGAAGATATGGAAGGAGGGAAGGAAGGAAGGAAGGAAGGAAGGGATGGAGGGAGGAAAAAGGAAGGAGAGAGAAAGAGGGAGAGAAATGAGAGAGAAAGAGAGAGGAAATGGGGGGAATTCCTTATTCTAATTGAGGGAGGGAGGGGAGCAAGGGAGGGTGGAAGATTCCAGATCTATTTTTTCTAGATTATCACAAACCTTCCCTCTTTCCTTCCTTCTTTCCTTCTTTCCTTCCTTCCTTCCTTCCTTCCTTCCTTCCTTCCTTCCTTCCTTCCTTCCTTCCTTCCTTCCTTCCTTTCATATTGTCCTTTTCTGAAAGGCTGCTTTACAAAATTTAATATTAGAAATTAGTTACACTTAAATGCCTGCTATTTGCTTTTCTTTCCAGAAGTGGAAATTTATGTGAAGCAAAGTTACTGCGTGAGCATTTAAGTAGCTTGTAGTTGGCTTTGAAGTGAATATGTCATTAAGATGAATTAAGGAGGTTTGTATATCTCTGCTGGCATTGTTATTCCTGTCCATCTGGAAGCAAAGCAAACAGCGCAGCAATATGTTGATTTATAGAAAGAAGGTACCTTTGAAACTTTGTTCTATTTAATGAAGCCTGCAAATCTTTCATGTAGAACTAAAGGGAATCTACATTTTACTCTTGATGTGTAGTGAGTTCATGTTATAATTCACCATCATTCTTGACATGCTGCATCATCTGAAGAACTCTGAATCTCATATATGAAAAAGTAAAATATATTTTAGGACATTGAATTTATATTCATACTTGGGACATACTGTATTTTTGCCTTTCATTTTAAATTAAAGAGATGCCAGCAATTTCCTTTCTAAATCCTGGCAGAGTTTTTAAGGATTGAAGAGGAAGCAGTGGGAACTGAAAGAAATTTAAAGAATTGTATAATAAAAATGACATTAAATAAAAATAACATATCATCTGCACCTCTATAACTGTCTGGTTTGGTTCTGCAACCCAGCAAGACAAACACAGACTTCAGAGGATAATTAGGACTGCAGAAAAAAACAATTACTAGCAACCTGTCTTCATTTGAGGACCTGTATACTGCATGAGTCAAAAAGAGAGCTGTGAAAATATTTATAGACCCCTCACATCCCAGATATAAATTGTTTCAACTTATTCCCTCAAAAAGATGCCACAGAGCACTGCACACCAGAACAACTAGACACAAGGACACTTTTTTCCCCAAATACCATCACTCTACTAAACAAATAATTCCCTCAACACTGTCAAACTATTTACTAAGCCTGCACTACTATTAGTCCTCCCATCCTTCCTTTCACCCGTCTCCTCCCAGTTGTGACTGTATGACTGTAACTTTGTCACTTGTATCCTTACTGACTGTATGACTGAATATTGACTGTTTCCTAGTTTGATTTGATTGCTTATTGTATCCTATGACTATTATTAAGTGTTGTACCTGAAGATTCTCGACTCTTGATGAATGCATCTTTTCTTTTATGTACACTGAGAGCATTTGCACCAAGACAAATTTCTTCTGTGTCCAATCACACTTGGCCAATAAAGAATTCTTAAGATCATGCCTCGTGGTACCCAATCAGTTTGAAGACAAGATACCTGTGACAAATTAATTTCACCCAAGCATATTTGTGTACAGAAAGTTGGCTAGTCACCAGCATATATTTGAAACCCAATGAGAGAGCCAGTAGTATTTGGTTACAGAGGGTAGGTTATCCAAATACATTAATTATTATTTCTTTATTAATTAATTTTTATACTGCCCACTTTCCCCACAAGGGGAGATTCTGGGCAGCTTATCTGCTATAAAACAAATACAAAATAATGATTAAAAGATTCAAACAACACATAGTTAAAATAGAGGCAGTCCTCCACTTATGACCACAACTGACACCAGAATTTATGTTGTTAAGTGAGACACTCATTAGTTTTGCCCCATTTTACAAACTTTCTGGTCATAGTTGTCAAGTTAATCACAGGTTTTTCTGACCCAAACCTTGTTCCAAGGAAACAAACATGAAACAGAGGTTACAGCAAAACCTTTTAATGATTCTTTTAATGATTTTTTATGAATTCCATTCCTTCACAGTTAAAAGGCTGCTTCAAACTAATTGTCTCTGATAAGAATGAGCTTTGCCAAGGGTATGCAAGGCTGCCAAGAACACTAGATAAAGTTACTAAGAAATATTTCAAACACAAAGAGATATTTCAAACGCCAACCAAGATATTCCGAACGTCCACCAGGTTTGAGTGCAAAAACTTCTTTGCTTCCTGCAAAGAACTCCAGATTCTCAGCTGGCTTTTATCTCTTTAGGGAAGGCAGCCTTACTCTCAAGTCAACCTTACTCTTACCTTGCAGCCTTACTCTCAAGTCGCCTATGCTGCTGCAGCTGCTCTTTCCTTCAAGAAGCCCTGCGTGCATGCGCACTGGGCACAGGCTCCTCGGGGACCTCTTCATCACTGCTGCCAGACTCCACAATCTCCGAAGGCAGCACTCCTCTCCCTGATGGTCTTGGCCACATCCCTGCATCACATGCAGACCCCTCATCTGAGACCTTGCTCTCCAAGACCTCAGCCGTCTGCACCTGCTGCTAGTGAACCACAACAAGGGTTGTTAAATGAATGTTTCCCCATTGACTTTGCTTGTCAGAAGATCGTAAAAGGGGATCACATGACCCCAGAATGCTGCAACTGTCATAAATGTGAGTCACATGAATTTTGATCACATGACCAGGGGGATGCTGCAATCGTTGTAAGTGTAGAAAATGGTCCTGTTATTTTTTTATTTCAGTGCTGTTGTAAGTTTGAAAGGTTGCTAAATCAACTGTTTTAAGACAAGAACTACCTGCATTATTAAGAACCATAATAAAATAGAATTAAGACAGCTAAAAATCGGATGGGACAGGGATGAAGTCTTATTACCCTGTCAGTCACTTCCAGTGGTGAGTGCCCCACTCAGGCCAGGTTTTAATATTCTTCTGGAAGGCCAAAATGGAGGGGCCAGTTCTCACCTCAGGTGGTAGAATGTTCTACAGAATGGGGCCACAATGGGAAAGGCTCTTCTCCTTTGACCCCACCAGCTTCAATTCATTAACAAACATGATCTGTCACAGGCAGATCCAGGGGTGGGCTTCAAAAATTTTTGCAAAGGGTTCTCTGCCCGATTGCTGGGTGGGTGTGGCCTAGTTGGCCTCCTGCACCATAGTAGGGGGTGGTGTGTTTGTCCTCCCCGGGCTCCGGAGTCTTTCTTTGAGCCTCCAGGAGGGCAAAAATGGGCCCTGGGCTCCAGAGGCTCTCTAGAAGACAGAAACGGGACCATTTCTGGCCTTCCTGAACTTCCAGGAGGCCCATTTTTCACCCTGCCCAAGCATCCAAATGCACCCTGCACTTATCTGCATCCAAAACAGGCCATATAGGGACTCCTGGGAGGGGTGGAGTGGGATGGTGGGGCCAGTCAGGAGTGGAAATTGGGGGTTGTCTGAACTGGACAGAATCTTAGCTAGGAGTCATGCTCCTGTTGGAGTCTGAATCCGAGGAGGAAGATGAACAGCTGAGAGGGAGTGAGAGTGTGGCTCTGTTGGCTATGGAGGAAACTGGGGAAGGGCAAAGTCCGGCTGGGCAGAGCATGAGAGAGGTAGAACAAGGGAGAGGGAGTTCAGAGGAAGACCCAGGCCCACCCCCTCTTCATCCTAGGGCACACAGGAAGGAACGGAGAAGAGAGCAACGTGGGTTGCGTGGCTTATGCGGGAGGAAAGGGCCCTGATTCCCTTCACAGTCAAGGGAGCCACACTCCCTTTCCCTGTCAGCTGTTCATCTTCCTCCTCAGATTCAGACTCTGACAGGGGCATGACACTAGGGGCTCTCCCAAACCTTTGCAAACCCCCAGCAGCCCACCCCATGGTATATCTTCTTCCAGCGTGACTGAGGTGGACTTGTTCCATCAGGGAGAGATGTTTCTCAGATACACTGCTCCAAAGCTCTCTTTCTTATATCTGAAACAAAACAGTCAAGAATATCAGGAGGCCGGAAAATTTAGTCCAGCTACACTCTCATCTTTATTAATTCTGAAGTGATATGCATATAATCATTGTGTTAACTTCTCACCCAATACTTGCTTCCCCCCCCCCCNATGCATATAATCATTGTGTTAACTTCTCACCCAATACTTGCTTCCCCCCCCCCGTCTCCTGCAAGGATTTGGACTAGAAGATCTACAAGGTCCATTCCAACTCTGTTATTCTGTTTTTCCTTCCAATTGATCCATTCTCAAGACCGCCAGCCTCAGGACAAGCATAAGCTTATAGTAACTGCTACAACTGGACTTGAAAGTTACTTTTCCAACCATGATCTGCCCCTGTTGTATGAATGTTGTGTGCTAGCTTTGCATTTTTACTGTGAAATCTTTTTGATATAGTATTCTGCGGACACAATATTAGTAAAATAGGAGCCTTACATCTCACTTTTATTACAGTGGCAACATTTTAAAGAAATGTCAATTTATTTTTAAAGATTTTATTAAGAATAAGAAAAGTATAAATAGGTATCCCTTTTTTTCTTACATTCTTCTGTACACTAAACAAATAGCTTGTAATTGTAACCAGTGTGATATGCCTATTGTTCCCTGGGCCAATTCTTATGTTTTTCTTGTAAAGCTATAGATGTTACTGAACAATTGAGAAGAATATGGACTATTGGGAACAGATATTTTCACAATGATCACTTGAGATTGGATTTTTGAGATGGAATCAAATGGAAAACAATAATGAGCCATTCAGACAGAAGGCTATGTTTTGGGCATGTCTTAAAACTCTTTTCATAATGTGAGGAAAGGAATTGTTGTAACAAAAAATGTGAGTTTCTGAAATGAAACTATTGAAATATAGGTACTTGATGGTTACTTGATTGCTAAAATTAGGACCCTTGTATGTATTGTTTTCTTGCAGCTTTATGTTATTTTCTCATATCAGCCAAGCTTATTCTGTGTTTAGTTTCCAACATTTCAGTAAATCTTTTACTTTTGTGAAGTGAAAGAGTTAGGAATGTGGTTTATAGGTTTAGCTAGGACAGTTTTACTTATTATTAGATCACAGGAATAGTAGTAGAAACATGGAACCTCTGCAGAGCTGGTATTCAGCAGGTTCTGACCAGTTCTGAAGAACCAGTAGCAGAAATTTTGAGTAGTTCAGAGAACCGGAAAATACAGCCTCTGACTGGCCCTACCAACCCCATCTATTCTCTGCCTCCCAAGTCCCAGCTGATCGACTGGGTCTTCTTTCGTTGTCCTGCATAGGAGAACGGAGCTGGAAAGCAGGTTAGTGGGTTGGGGAGGGAATGGGGATTTTACAGTATCCTTCCCCTGCCACACTCACCAAGCCACACCCACAGAACTGGTAGTAAAAAAATTTGAATCTCATCACTGAACCTCTGGTATAGTAAGGACACTTAGACTTATAATACTGCTCCATAGTGCTTTACAGTACTCTCTTAAGTAATTTACAAAGTCAGCATATTGCCCCCAACAATCTGGGTGCTCATTTTACTCAGAAGGATGAAAGGCTGAATCAGTCTTGAGCTAGTCAGCATTGAACTGGCTGTGGGCAGAGTTTGCCTGCAATACTGCATTCTAACCACTGTGCCACCGTGGCTCATAAGGTATATGAATATAGGGGTATAAGGATAACAGCTTTAACTATCTAGTCCAGGGGTGTCAAACTCGCATCGTCACAGTGTCGTCATGTGACATACTGTGACTTTTTTCCCTTCACTAAACTGGCCTTGGGATGGCCAGTGTGTGATGCATCTGGCCTGCATCCCCCTCATGAGTTTGATAGTCTGAGAATTCAAATAGGAAGTTGTATATGGCTCACAGTCAATAGTAGGTACTTAGAGTGTCACTTGGAAAACACAGTAGAAGAAGCAATGGAAAAGGGAAGGAAATGATAATAATAAAAATAAAAACCAATTTCAGCTCTATGATTTATAGTCTCCTAGAGAAGAACAATAGAGTTCTTGGAAGGTATGCCAGAGGAGGTATTTGTACAGCTCCTCTTTGTGTCCAAATAAAAAAATAGGCAGGAAGTAGTTGTTTTGATGTTGCTAAACTACAGTTCCCGGCATGCTTCACTGTTCGCCATATGACTTGGGGAAGTTGATGGCTGAGGCTGAGCAATCTCCGGTGGACCAAATCTATCAAGTTACATTACCTCCCATTGATAATCAAATGTCATATCCGCTCATGTGGTCCACAGGTAGGAGTAGAATGTGATGGAACAAGATTTGATCACCCCATAATAGACAGCAAACATAATTTGTCCAAACCAGTGAGAGACTCATTCCATTCCCCACCATGCAGTCAGAGCTAAAGAAGCTTCTTGGTTAAGAAGCGAAATGTCTTCAAAGAAAAACCAAGAAAATCCAGTTGCCTCTTGAAAAAAGCACCTTTGAGACAACCATGTCCTGGATGAATTGAGAATTTCCATTGATATCTTTCATGACAACTTCGCAGATTGGCCAAGTAAGAAAAACAACTTCCGAGGGCAACTTTTGTTCCATGGGTTGATTGTTCTCACAAAGTTTCTTCTTATTTCCAGGTTGAATCTCTCCTTGATCAGTTTCCATCCATTATTCCTTGTCTTCGGGTGCTTTGGGAAATAGCTGCTATCATGTCTCCCCTGGTTCTTCTCTTCACTAGACTAGCCAAGCCCAGTTCCTGCAACTGTTCATTGTATGTTTTAGCCTCCAGTCCCCTCATCATCCTGGTTGCTCTTCTCTGTACTTTTTCTAGAGTCTCAACATCCTTTTTATAATGTGGTGACCAAAACTGGATGCAGTACTCAAGGTGTGGTCTTACTAAGGCTTTATAGAGCGGCATTAGTCCTGTACTTAATTTTAATTGTATCCCTCTGTTAATGCAATTTAGGATTATGTTGGATTTTTGGCTGCCGCTCCACCCTGTTGGCATCTATTTAATTGGTTGTCCACTAAGACTCCACAATCTCCCTCACAGTTACTGCTGGTTTCCTCCAGTGTATATGTGTACTTCTGTTTTTTCTTGCCCAAGTGTAGGACTTTACTTTTCTGTACATTGAATTTCATTTTGTGAGATAGGGCCCAGTGTTCAAGTCCATCTGAATCTTGTGCCTATCATCAAGGCTAGGTGTTCGCTATTCCTGCCAGCTCAGTATCATCTGCAAGTTTGGTAAGTTCCATTTTCATAAACTGATCCTGAATGTGTTGCTTTCATCCAATTGATTCCCAGGATCTAAGGGAGAAATTCCCTTGCTTTAATGCCTGAATTATTTGTATGTTATAAATGTTGTGCATGTGTGCAAATAATAAAGAAGCATAAATAAAATAGAACACATCTATGAAGGTTTGCAAGCATGTGTGTGCCATGCTTGAACTGTGTCGAGGCCAAAGACTTAAGAATCGGGGTTATCTTTTATTTCCAGAAGTATATACTAAATGAAGGAAAGACAACTGTTCCAAAATGAAAAACACAGTTGCCATTTTTACTAAGAAAAGTGAATGGTATTCTGATGATGTGCCTGGTTTCTTGACATCCTCTTGGTAGATTACAAAGCAAATGAAGCAGTTCCATAGTTGGATGCTATCCTAAAGCTGAGAGCAGATTGGCAGGGGTTCGCTGTCAGTGATAGATGGAAACACTTAAAGATAGGAAAACTCTACAAGGTGAAGCTTGGAGCATTTTAGGCAATGAGGAGATTGAAATGATTATTGAAATGAGAGTGACATTGGTAGATGATTTACCATGTTGCCAGCTTTCTGGGTGGCCTCAATCTTGTAATTCTCGGTTGCACTTTTTAATAAGACCTATCTCTTAATGTTGTACTTTATTTCACTGTAGGCAAAGGGAATGATTTCAGATGGCTACCAGATTGGAAAGGGAAAAGCACTCCTTTTGGGTTTCAGAGTTTCAGCTGGAAATACCTGCTTGTGATTCAGTTTAGTGAAGGTGACGCATAAGCAGAACTGTAAAAGGGCGAAAAAAGGCCATCAATGTTAAATAGCTATGGAGATTCTCAGTCATTCAGGTCATGGGTTATGGTTAGGGTTAGGGCTAGGGTCCTGACCCAAGAAGCTTCTGCACCAAAGCTTTTTGGATAGAAGAACTGGAAAAGCTTCTTGGATGAGAAATGAAATGTCTTTAAGGAATAACAAAGTCCAGTGGCCTTTTAAAAAAAAAAAAAACATTGGGACATCTATGTTAAAACTGAACAGTTCTTCTGACCCAGCTTCCCAAACACAACAAACCCGCTGACGTGAACTCAAAATATTCCTTTATTAGGAATGCCAGCAGCCTCACCAAAAGTTTATCTAACTTTTTCGCGAACAAGTCCATCCGGCCAGAAGATCAGTAGTTGTCTCCCACACCTATTCATCTCCACCTCCTGACTTTTATTCCCAGAGCTATGGTAGGGCCTTACTAGCAGAGGTGGCTCTTCCTTAGCCAGGATCAGCCCATGGATTTCCACTGATCTCTCCTCAGCCTTCAGCGCATCTGCACATCAGGCACTGCACCCAGATGTTCCTCCCCTTCTTCATCAGCCACCCCCAGATCTGGGGTGTCATGTCCCTATTGGAGACTGACTCCAAGGGAGAGGAGGAACAGCTAACAGGGAGTGGAAGTGTGGCTCCTGAGGTTGTGGAGGAAGCTGGGGAAGGGCACAGTCTGGCTGGGCAGTCAGAGGAAGACCCAGGCCCATCCCCTCTCCATCCTTGGGCACACAGGGAGGAAAGGATAAGGGAGAAATGTGAATGGCATGGTCTACAGGGTGGAAAGAGCCTTGATCCTCTTCATGGGCTGTAGCTGTGAAGACTGTTTAACAGGATGGACTGCGATTGGGCCAATGCTGGAAATAAAGCATGAAAATATCTCTAGTCTGTCATTCCTCTCTGAGTTTTGTGTCCTTCCCAGTGTGTATTCTGCTATCTGTGGACATCTTCAAGCCCTTATCTCTCCTGGTTCCCTTAATTTCTTCATTGTGGTTTGTGTTGTTTTTTCTATTTATAATTTATAGGTGTTTTTAGTTTGAATGGCATTTCCTCCTTTTAGCAACTGTTTGTGGGGGAGGTTTTTTTTATCTCCAGTCAGTTATAATTGGACCTTTGAAGCCAAGTTGAAAGTATTAAAGGGACTTCACCTGTTTTTGTGGCTTTGTTGCTTTTGTATCTCACCCTGGGTCATCACATGGGGGCTGTTGATTCTCCATCTGTGGGTCGACAGATGGCAAAGTTCTGTCTCTGTCTGTCTCTCATTCTCTCTCTCTGCCAGCTCCATTCCCTTTCCCCCCAGGAGTCCCCAGGTTGCTCTGATGCTGATCCTGACTCTCACACCACCACCTCCTCTGCTGATTCAGCTGCTGGAAGGGACAGCAGCTGACAGGCCACAACAACAGTTCTCTTTCAACAGGTGGGAAGAATACGATACCACTATTTCCTGTTTACAACACAGTCCTTTCAGCAGTTCTAGACAGGTTCCACATCCATCTTCACTCTGATTCAGGTGACCCTGAAGTAACAGGTAAACTTGTAAGTGGCCTCAAATGACTTTTAGAGAGCTACATTATTTCTAATGTCTATCAAATTAGAGAAGCCAAAGGATTCCTTTTTTGAAAAACTGCTTTGACAATGCAAACTGCACATGAATCAGGAATCACTGCCTGGACTAAATGATGAGGGGGCTGAAAGCTGAAACATATGAAGGAATTGGATATGTCTAGACAAGGGGAGTCAAACTCATGTTGTCATGGCAACAACATGTGACATATCGGGACTCCTCCCCCCCATTGCTAAACTGTGCATGGGTGTTATTGGGTAGTAAGCTTCAGTAGGCAGGAAGCAGAAGGATATCTAAAGACTCCAACAGGTAAGTTAGTTCAATAAGGTGGCAGCCTAACCTTTCATGTCAAAACTAGAGAGTCTATTACAGCGGTATATTTCTTATAAGCAGAGACAACTGTGAAATCCTCAAAGCATTTTGTAAGCATGGCAGCTACCAAATTCAACCATTAAATCTGATAGAAGGTGAATGTTGCTGAATTATGCAGATGTGGTTCAGATTCAAGGTCTTCTCAGAAGCTTGAACTGGCCCGCCAGCCATGAAAGATTTTGATAAACCTCACTTGTTAATATTAAAGTCCATCAAATAGAAAATGTATAAAATATAACCATGTTGCATTCAGTTTACACTGGCATTCTCCTGAGTTCCAGAACACAGTGTCTTGAACTCACAGAAATATATTTCAGAATTTGAAATACTCCCTTCCTTCCTATGTTCCTTCTTTCCTCCCTTCTTCCCTCCTTTCTTTCTTTCTTTCTTTCTTTCTTTCTTTCTTTCTTTCTTTCTTTCTTTTTCTTTCTTTCTTTCTTTTTCTTTCTTTCTTTCCTCCTTCCCTCCCTTCCTTCTTTCCTCCCTCCCCCCCTATGAAGAACATAACGATTTCTTAATTGGAATAATGGATTCCACCCCTCCTCATTTCCCTTGATATTTCCAAAATTTTCATCCAAGCTCCTATTTTTCTCTTATTTTTTATTTTGCATTTTATTCACACACACTCATTTCCAATATATAAGAATTAAATGTTGGATAATTAAAATCACCATTATTTTAATACCGACTTAGCTGTTTACAGAGTCATTCTTATGAAGGTAGCCTGAGTGATATATCCTAGGAACACCTTTTGCATAGATAATCTGAAGAATCTAAGAGGGCAACCTGATTTGTTTTGTTTTACAGCTACCTCTGCAAGAAACTAAGCTTCTAAAGAATCTTTGTTTAATTGGATTGACAAGCTATCAGGAGGACTGCTTTGTTAACAGGATGAAACAAAACACAACATTTCTCATCTTTAACCATTCAGTATGTATAAAGCTGTTGTCTCCCAAAGTTCGGGATTTGTATGCAATATACCAGTGTTTCTCCAAAAATAAGACCCTGTCTTATAATTTTTTTGCCACCAAAAAAGGCAGCAGGTCTTATTTTTAGGGGAAGTCATCCACTGACTAACTTCACTTGTGCACATCAACCCTGGCCTCTTTTTCACTGTCAGAGGCCTTCAGGAACTTCTTTTTATGTGACTGGCAAGGCTTTCCTGAAGGCTTCTGCATCCGATAACAAAGCTCTGGATCAATCAATCAGCTACAGAAGCCTTCAGAAAAGCCTTGCCAACATTGCAGGCTGCAGAAGAAATGGGCCAGCAAGACAGGTGTCTGGGTGTGTGAGGTCTAGCTGCAATTGTCCAAAGTAGTAGGGCAGCTCCACCACCCCCATCCCCACCCTAGCTTAATTTTTACCTGTGCACTCTGGAATGGGTGGAATCTTAATTAGGGCTTATTTTGGGGTAAGGCTTATACTGAGTGCATGTGTGAAAAGCAAGCTAGGACTGACTTTCAAGGTAGGTCATATTTTGGGGGAAACGGTGCATTTGGAAGTGGAACCAAAGGCATTCATCTCTTGATGTGTTTAAAATAGCAACTTCCATAAGCTGTGTTTGTCTCTCTTAATGCTTTAGGGGTTGTCCAATGCTTTCATTTCTAATGTCCATAGGTAGTTTTCATCGAAGCTCAAGACCCTTAAAAATACCATTGCTGTGAACAGGAGCTGAAAAGCTACATTTTAAGCTAATAACATCTCTGATGTATATTGGTAACTAACATTTCCCTGGATTTCATTAAATTGTTTTCTGACAGCTAAATCAATGCAAGCAGCATCAAGGGCTTCCATCCGGCTGTGGCAGAGCTCGGAAACACTTCACACATAAGATTTAGATTCAAAACTACAGCTGGATATACCAGTCAAAAGCAATAACAGAAATGAAACATAGGTAAATATAAGAAGGAACATTGGATGTTTTTGTTTACTCTTTAGGGAAATATACATTTCAGGATGTGCTCCCCTCCCAGCAACTCTGAACTCAGAAGAACATTTTAATCTTTAAAGAATGTGTGAATGCCGTCAAAATACATCACTGCAACCAGGTTTTCCACCTTCTCTGCCACAACCAATGAAATTAGATAGGAATTAGAGAATGGTGTGTGTAAGCAGCAATAGCCCTTTGACTTAAATGCTGCTTCACAGTGCTTTTCAGCCCTCTCTAAGCAGTTTACAAAGTCGGCATCTTGCCCCCAACTATCTGGGTCCTCATTTTACCCACCTTGGGAGGACAGAAGGCTTTGTCAACTTTGAGCTGGTGAGACTCGAACTGCCAAACTGCAGGCAGCCAGCAGTCAACAGAAGTAGCCTGCAGTACTGCACTTTAACCACTGCGCCATCATAGGTGTCTATGGAGATTCTTAGTCATCCAAGTCATGGTTGTCCCAAAGGTGCTTTTTCAAAAGGCAATTGGACTTTGTTTTTCCTTGAAGGTATCTTGCTTCTTCTGAAGGAATGGTGGAAGGTGAAGGATTTATATTCTTTGCAGTCCTCTGGTTGTTACCCCTCTTTCTGAGAGTAATGGAGGCCACTTGGATGTTTATTTGGGCCCTTGGAGGTTTATTTAGGCCCTCAGGATCACCTGAACAGGGCAAATGGTTGTGGAGACATCTTGGAACTGCTGAAAGGACTGTGTTGTGAAGAGAATATAAATCCTTCCATCCTCCACCATTCAGTCAGAACAAGAGGTAGGCTTTAAATTTTTTAGTAAGGGGTTCTCTGCCTGGTTGCTGGGTGGGTGTGGCCATGTTGGGTGTGGCCGAGTCAGTCTCCTAAACCATGGTGGGGGGAGGTGTTTTTGCCTTCCCAGGGCTCAGGAGGGTGAAAATGGCCTCCCCAGGCTCTCTGGAAGCCAGAGACGGGCCTGTTTCCTGCCTTCCTTAACTTTGGGAGGCCCATTTTTTGCTCTCCCTGAGCCTCCATGGATGCCCTGCACTTACCTGCATCCAAAATGGGTGATGTGGGGACTCCTGGAAGGGGTGGGATGGGTGGGGCCAGCCAGAAGTGGGAGTTGGTGGTTCTCCGAACTGCACAAAATCTTATCTAGGGGCTCTTCCAAACCCCTGTGAACCCTCAGCAGCAGTCCTGAAGAAGCATTCTGGGTGAGAAGCAAAACGCCTTCAAGGAAAAAGGAAGTCCAGTTGCTTTTTGAAAAAGCACCTCTGTACATGTAAGGCTACTTAACTGCCCTTGACAAGGTCTATGCCTCACTAACAAAATCTAGCCCAGCTTAAAGGAAGAGGACACTCATGCCTTAATGACAAGAACAGGCAGTGACATTTTCCCTTCCACCCAACTGATGGGTTAAATGGAAAAAGATTGTCAGAACTGTGGCTGGGGAAAAAAAAGAGAACAATTCATCTCTTTCTGCTTAGTACAAATTCATATAAACTATTTTCTCCATTCCCAGACTGGCTCAGTACCTTTGGGGCCACAACATCATCTCTGTTCAATAATCAAGCTGAATTATTTTCATCAGAGTGGCAGTTCAATTGGACATGAAAATGAATCTAGTATTTGAAAGACAACAATGGAATTCATAGTGCCTTTTGCTAAATCCTTCATCCCTAACTGCTTATCTCTCCTTGCAGACATTTCATTCCCATCGTTTTATGCTATCCTTTACTTGTTGTTTTAGCAAACCAAACTAGGAATTGTACCTTGGTAGCATGACGGTTGGGTGGGTTTTTATTTCCACTCCTTGTGAATGCTTTAGATGCTTTTAATCACGAAAACTAAAAAGCTAAAACATATGAAGAATGATTGCAGGAATTAGGTATGTCTAGTCTAGTGAAAAGGGGTAATGTAATAACAGTCTTCCAATATTTTGAGGGGCTGCTGTGAAGAAGAGGGGGTCAGCCGATTTTCCAAAGCACAAGAAGGCAGGTCAAGAAGCATTGATGGAAACAAATCAAGGAGCGAGGTCCACTTCATTTCATCCATTCTTCTTTCTCCATTTCAATGAACCTATTGTCAGTGTTCCAGTGAAACTCCCCATTTATTCAGCACTCAGAAACAAAGTTCATGCAAGTAAGAATTTATTGAAGAAATCATACTGGCATGCCTGGGAAAAGCCAAATCTGAGAATTCCAGGTTTACCCTTCCCAATTGAAATTCACAAACCCATCCCCTGCACCCATCAGTACATCACATGGCCCAATCAACCATTGTCCCAACTGAAGACATTCCTCTAACCATTCCTTCCCAGGTGCAGGGTAACTTGTGCTTGACTTTATGAGAAGAATGTTGTTGAGTCTAATCTTCTACTACTCTATGCAATCCCTCCTCCCAGATTCCCAGGCACTAAATGTGGCAGCTTTGAGCTTCTAAGTAAAATATGGCTTACAAAACTGATACCTAGCTGTAAATTGACCCTCTTAACCAGGTCCTAATAAATGCATATGAGTCTATAGCCTGTCTTCAGTGTTGTAAGGAGCCATGCAGTCAGGGCACCCATTATGTCAGCATGTCAACAGTCTGACATAATGGGTGAGGCATAGACTATGATTAAGCCCAAAGGTCGCAGAAATTCCCAAAGCTATTCCAGAAAAGTATCAGTCTTCTGAACAGCCTTAATGCATGAGTTATCTGAGGTCTCTGCCTTTGAGGATAATCAAGATCTATAGTGTTAATTTTGCTGGCTGCAGTTCTAATAAGCTTCAAGCCCAATTCCTTGCTAAGTGGGTATGTAGATTCTTTTTCTTTTCTTTCTTCCATTCTCAGGGCCTGGGAAGCCTTGCATGCAATCCCAGGCCCAAATATTCAGCACCCAAGTCAGTTACAACAGTACTTACCCTTCAACACTGGAACATAATAAAAAAATACTTTATTAATTGATTAATATTATGACTTACCCATACAATCAAAAGAAAAAGAAAATAGATGCTGGGATAAATAGAAAAGAAATGCAGTGATAAAATTGCTTGCAGAATGGTAACACAAGGAGTCAGCAATCCAATGAAAAGATCTGCCTTACAGGGTACACCAATTTGTTCAATATATTGGCTTTCTTAGCTTGACTGCCTTAATTATAAACTTAGCAGTTCTTCTTACAGTATATAGATTGGAGCCTAGGATGAAATAAGGCAATCTATGATTCAAATCCCAGTGGAATGAGATTTCCAATAGGGATAATAACTATCCAAGTCTAAGGGTGATGATTCATTCTCATAATTGAGAATGAAACAAAACATAAGCAATATTTTAGGTGCCACATATGTGTGTCCTCTCATATCTGGCCACAGATTCCAAAACACTAAAGTCTTAATCTAGAATAGGCCGTTCTTATTGCAAGCGTGTTTCGAACTGGAAAATAGTTTTGTTCTTAGCCAACTCAGAGATTTATGTACAACTCTGTGTCGGTTTGAGCTAATACCTGCATGTTGGTTTGAGCACCTGATATCTAGGACTCTGCTTAAAAATCTCCCTTGCTTGGGAGGCCATTGAGAGTAAATACTAAGTAGAGAATGCATGATGTGAGATAATTTTAGTAAGTTGGCTTACCCAAGGCCTTTTGACACTTTGACATTTTGGGACTTGGTGTTTCTTCTTATGGAATAACATCCACACCAAAAAAGCACCAGTTCAATTGGAGCAACACAAAAATCATCAGTCATGTCAGAGCTGGGCTGCTGGGGGGTTCACAGGGTTTTGGGGGAGCCCCTAGCTAAGATTCTGTACAGTTTGGGGAACCCCCAAATCCCACTACTGGCTGGCCCAGCCCACCCCACCTCTCCCAGGAGTCCCCACGCGGCCTGTTTTGGATGCAGTTAAGTTCAGGGTGCACGCGGAGGATCAGGGAGGGCAAAAAATGGGCCTCCTGGAATTTGGGAAGGTCGAAAATAGGCCTGTTTCTGGCTTCCAGAGAGCCTCCTGAGCCCAGGGAGGGCAAAAACACCCACCTGCCCACCGTGGTGCAGGAAGCCAACTAAACTACACCCATCAAGGCCACAACCACCCAGCAACCAGACAGTGAACTTTTTGCTATAATTTTTGAATCTAACCCCTTGCCATGCTACCAATTGCCATGCTCCTGAGTTCATTGAAGCCTGGCACTCCACAAGCCATTCCATCAACAGACACACTGATCTACAACCAACCTACGAACCCTTCAGGATCCAAATGAACCACACAGCCAACCAGAGATAGCACTGACCCTCCACCAACTCACACAACCCTCCCCAACAGCAGTTCACTTCCCAATGACCCTGACCTGATGTAGCCTCCTTATCACAAGACCATCACAAGACTTACTGATGATTCACAGCTGACCCATCACAAGACCCTCACTTGGCATACCCACACTTGAAGCCCTTATAGACTGAAGAATACTGACACTGACATCCCCTAAATTCCACTGAAGACATTACCTAGCCCGTCAACAAAACATTCATAAACTAACCCACACGCTTGGAGAATGAAACTTTACCCTCAATAACATCCTCAGCTTGGTTCCCTTCTGATGATAATCACGTGTAGGTCTATTTACAGCCATTTGCAACCCTATATATGTGGGATGTAGGGGCTCAGTGGCTAAGATGCTGAGCTTGTTAATCAGAAAGGTCAGCAATTTGAATCCCTAGCGCCACATAATGGAGTGAGCTCCCATTACTTGTCCCAGCTTCTGCCAACCTAGCAGTTCAAAAGCATGTAAAAATGCAAATAGAAAAATAGGGACCACTTTGATGGGAAGGTAACAGTGTTCCATGCACCTTCGGCATTTAGTCATGCCAGCCATATGACCATAGAGATGTCTTCAGACAGCGCTGGCTCTTGAGATTTGTAATGGAGATTAGCACCACCCCCTGGAGTCTATATCTATGAAAGACCCTACAGTCTTTTAGTGGAATCTCTGCATGAAATCCACATTTACACAACAGTCCATGTTCAGAACTGTCTTCCTGTAATGAGAAAAATCTGCTTTTCCAGGAAACTGGAAAGAGATATCTATTTGCACCTCCGGTCTCATGAAAATAGAATCCATGGGCATTCATCTTGAGAACAAGGATCAGACTTTCCATGATGATATGGCTTCCTCTTCTATATAGCTTCATTTCCTTGGGTAACACTTGAAAAAAGAGAGTAAGAGAAGGATGGAAATTTTACAAATCACAATCCTACAGTTACTTGTCCCAGCTCCTGCCAACCAAGCAGCTTGAAAGCATGTAAAAAATGTAGAAAAAAAGTAGAAAAATAGGGACCACTTTGGTGGGATGATAACAGTGTTCCGTGCATCTTCAGTGTTTAATCATGCTGGCCACATGACCATGGAGACATCTTCGGAAAGCACTGCCTCTTCGGCTTTGTATATTTATCAGAATATACATATATCAGAAATTACACAAGATCATTAAAAGAGAGCAAGAGAAAGAAAAACTCATTGATTGTAATGACTTGCTTCAAAGGCCAAAAACAAAACAAAAGCCAAAGCCAATAAAATACTTTGGAAACTATTCAAAATAGTTTGGAAGAAATGGAAAGGATACAGTTCTTTTTCCCTTCCTGTTGATTGCTGTATTGCCCTTCAGCCAAAATTTGAATATCTAATGTGACAGAGCTTATCGCTGGCTCAAGAAAATTCATGCTAGATGTTCCAGCTCTTTCTCCTTTTTTTGGTCTACTTCTTAACTGAAGAAGTGATCCAGAGCAAGCTAGAGTTTGCTAGACAATGCTGGAGACCTGCCATGATAAAACAGTTAATGTGTTCAAAAGCCCCTTCAATAGAGCCAAGGTCAGAAGTGACAAAAATCTCTTCTGAGCAGCCTCTAGTTGGAAATCCTTCGTACTCAAAGCAAAGGGCAGTCTCCCTACCAGACATCTTGGAGTGTGTACAGCTTGTTCTGCTCCTTAGGCAGCTGGTATGCTAAATGGTTTTATAAATGGGGAAATTGCTATATTCCCATTTAGGAGCATCTCTGTTAATGAACACAAGGCAAGTCTAGTCTAGCTAGAGTTCAGAAATAGCCATAGGTAATCTTGATGTTTCAACAGACCTTCCGAAATTGAGAGTGCATTTGTTTTTATTTAGGTTTTCAGGTGACCCAATTCATCACAGTGTCCTGATATAATACACTCAAGAAATAAAACATGACCATCGCATGGGGAATAGACATCTGTTATAAATAGACAAATCAATTCCATAGTGGTATGAAAATAACCAGAGCTTCAAGGTTTATTTAAAGGGAAGCATGATAAAGGATTGGTTACAATTCTTCAAATTCCAATCATGTTGCAACTGTCCCAAGACCAAAACCAGATATAGCTCCTTTTAACCTGTGTGACTTTAACCCAGAGCATCAAGGGTTGATGATTGCCAGAGTGACCGACCATGAATTCCCAAGCCAGCACTGGTTTCTAAGACCTACAAGGGCAGGTTGAGATCTTTCAGAACTAAAAGTCACCCAATGAAATCCAATTTGTCTCATTAGGAAACTTCACTTGCCAGCAGCCATTCCTTAGCTGGCTAACTTCTTCTTAACCACCTGTTGCCAGTGAACGGGGAGATCCTGACCTCAGTTTTCAGCCAGTGCCCTCAGTATCATAATTGGGAGTGGTAGAGCCTACACCTTGTCCCTCATTATAGGTTCTTCATTCAAACTTTCTTCTGAAGAAGACGATGCAGTTGGGCTGAGCTGTTGGCAGGAACAGCAAATTCCAATATCTCTGAAATGATGCTCTTCTTTAGGATGCGTAAGGAATTTGTAAAGCAAATTGTAGTTTGTCACAGTGGCCCAGTGGTTAGAATGCAGTACTGCAGGCTACTTCTGCTGATCATCAGCTGCCTGCAATTTGGCAGTTTGGGTCTCATTAGGCTCAAGGTTGACTCAGCCTTCCATCCTTCCAAGGTCGGTAAAATAAGGACCCAGATTGTTGAGGGCAAGATGATGACTCTGCAAACTGCTTAGAGAGGGCTGTAAAACACTATGAAGCGGTATATAAGTCGAAGTGCTATTGCTAAGTGCTATTGTCAAACTGAATGAAGAAAGGCACCAGAAAATGAAAGAGAATGCCTGTGCTTGATTCAGAACTCTTTTAGATATTTAGGAAACCAATATAGGTATATGTGTTTATGAAGGGCAAAGACAAGAGTGACAGTAATAGTCACCCAGCTTTTTATACCTTTCTCAAGGGTCTATGGAGATTCTCAGTCATCAAGGTCCCAAAGATGCTTTTTCAAGAGGCAACTGGACTTTCTGGTTCACATTTTGGACAGAGAGGACTCCTGGATTGAAAGAATTGTCAAAGAGGCCATCTCTGTTAAAAGAGGAAATGATGGAAAGTTGATGATATTTTATGCACAAAACCTTGATATTAAGCCAAAAAATTGGTACCCAAGACTTTTGTGGACTGTGGTTTTCGAATTATTTTTCATGGGAAATTGAATATCTCCCTTTCTTTCTTTCTTTCTTTCTTTCTTTCTTTCTTTCTTTCTTTCTTTCTTTCTTTCTTTCTTTCTTTCTTTCTTTCTTTCTTTCTCCTACCTACCTACCTACCTAAACATTCCACAGAAGCAACTTGTCCCATTGTTAAAGAAACTCATCTTCCTGCTATATTTCAGCACATCAATCTTCCCTAATACAGATTTTTTAAAAAAACAGTGAAAACAAAAATACAGACTTCTTCATCAGAAGTTCTTTTATAAATGCAGTTGACAATGCCTGCATGCAAATTCAACCATATTTTCTTCTCCTAATTGTAAGGATTTGGTTTTGTTTAACCTGAAGATAGACAAGTAATAGTGAGGTTGTGCCTCCGCAAAGTCCTAATTCATTCCCAGCAGAATTTGTAGTAATTTTTTTTATATATCTCAGCATGTTACTTCATCTGCTTCCTAATTTCCAGCTAACCAACCTTCTTCTCTGTAGCATTAGACATTCTCCCTCTATGACATTTGCAAACTAAATCCTGATGTCAGAAGAACTGGTAGCTGTTCAGTCTGAGATCTCAAGGTCTCAGAGAGTAAATTAGATCCCAGCCCCAAATTTAATTTGGGACTTACTTGCTCTGACATAAAGCTGCTTTTCTTACAGATTTACTTTTCTGTTGCTTATCTCCTTGCTTAGGTCCTGAATGGATGATGACATCTTGGAGCCCAAGAACATGACGTGGAATTGAGCCTCTCATCTGAAGCGTAGTAGCAAAAAGATTTGTCTCGCTCTTTGTGTGTTGGTTTTCCAGCCAGCATAATTAGTGTAATTATCTCTCTTCATGATCCAGATGTAGATGGAAGAGGTGGAGATTATCTCCTCCTTTCCCCATTTCAGAATATTTTATGCTGTGAAGCTGGTCCAAGACTTTTAGTTCCCTGAAATTAGAGCTTATAGAACTTATGCTAAACCAATCTTAAGAGTATTGTTCAACTGTTTGGAAGCACCTTTGAGACAACCATTAGTTAGAAATTAATTTACTTTATTGTCATTGCACCTTATACAATGAAATCAAACACCATCTTCAGTGCACATCATGACCATGAAAATAAACACAAACACACATCCTTCACACTCCACACATTGAATTGAAACACCCCCCCACACTGCACCAATACCGCACTATACAGTAAAATTCAATAGAGTTACTGCCCTGGGATAGAAGCTGTTTTTCAGCCTATTTGTCCTTGTTTTTATTATCCTGTACCATCTGCCAGATGGTAATGGTTAAAAAAAGGGTGCCCAGTATGAGATGGATCTTTGAGAACGTTTTGAACTTTCTTAAGGCAGCAGGAGCTACAAAGCTCTTCCAAAGAAGGGAGAGGCAGTGGTGGGATTCAATTTTTTTTTTACTATCGGTTCTGTGGGTGTGGCTTGGTGGGCATGGCAAGGGAAGGATATGGTAAAATCTCCAGTCAGAGGTGGTATTTGCCAGTTCTCTGAACTCCTCAAAATTTCTGCTATCAGTTCTCTAGAACTGGTCAGAACCTGCTGAATACCACCTCTGGGGAGAGAGCAACCAGTAATCCTCTGGGCAATGACGTTAACCCTCTGGAGTGCTTTCCTACCTGCCACAGTGCAACTGGCAAACCATGCAGAGGTACAGTAAGTTAAGATACTCTCCATGGTGTAGCAGTAGAAGGTCACCAGCAGTTTTTCATTCATGATCTGGATGACTGAGAATCTTTCTCTCTCTCTCTCTCTCTCCCTCCCTCCCTCTCTCTTTCTCTCTCTCTCTCTCTCTCTCTCTCTCTCCCTCCCTCCCTC
>BHFT01019454.1:0-15315 GCA_004320025.1 Laticauda laticaudata
TCCGCATCCGCTTTGCTGAGGTCCCCCAGAAGCCTAGCGGATGTGCCATCCGCTCCCATCCGCTTCCATCCATTGGGCTTCCGTTCCGCATCCCCTTTCAATACACCCTGCGTTCTCCCCATGTCCGTGTTATCCACTCCGGTTATGCAAATTTTTGCCCCTTCTGAGAGCAGATAACAACGAATGGAACATTTTTCTTGTCCGTTGTGTCCGTTTTGCATCCGTTGGGCAGTGTGACAGGGCCTTTACTATTTATGTACAAGAGCTATCAGTGAGTCAAGTCCATACATTTAAATACAAAATTCTTTCAATTTTTTTATGTTTGTTCCCTATCTAGCCATATATGAGAATTCTCAATAGGGAGATGCAATCTATATTGTTAAACAAACTGCTATCTCAACTTTCCTATTAGTAGAGTATGTATGTAGAGTATATTGCTATTTGTTTTGGCCTAAAGACAACTCAATATAGTGAGCTTAGGAGAGGTAAATGACACAGTTGGGAATAAAAGGCCAGTAGATTAAACAAAAAAGGGGAAAGGATATAAGCAGTTGTATGTGCAATTCTAAGAAGCCAGAAGGACATAAAAGGAAAGCAATTAATTAGAAAGATTGGAGCATTGATAAGCTGGTAATCAGTACAGTATAGGCCTTTCAGTTGGCACATATTTGAAACTGGACTCATGTTTGAATGATACTGCCTCTCTGTAATAAAAATTTTAGAATTTTTATTCATTCTAGACATTATAATTCATAGAAGTCTTAGAAATAATGTCCATTTGGGGTGAGATAGACATAGTGTTGTGGTTTGCTGGCAACCTATGCAGACGGCAGCAGAATCGGACAGTGGGGAAGAACAGGGAGCAGTCCAGGAGTCGGGGAGGACTCAGACGAGAGTCCTGCGTCTGATGTAAAGATGGGGCTAGGACCACCTGGGAGTGGGGTGCCAACACTGGACCTTCCAGAGTCTGGCAGCAGCGAGGCAGAGGAACAAGGGGAGCCTGTTCCCAGTGTGTGTATGCACAGAGCTGCTAGAAGGCAAGAGCAGCTGAGACAAAAGGGGCGATTCAGGAGTAAGGCTTGGAGGTGATTGCCCTTCCCCTAAGGGAGGTGCAAAGGGAGAGAAACCATTGCAAGAAGCAAAGTCGTTTGCTCTTTTCAGATTGTACCTTGAAGCTCTGTGTGGACTTTGTTCTTCAGTTGGTTTTTTTCTAGTTCATTTAACACTTTAATTGTTGGCAGCAATTCAGAGGAGATAAAGGTGGGTGCTTATCTCAAGGGACTATTTGGGACTCATTACGGGCTGGGAATGCACATAATTCCCAGTGTTGAAATAAAACAAAAGTTGTTTTAACTAAGCATCTCAGGTCTCAGGAAGCCTTGGTCAGAACACACAGCCTCAAGATTTTCCTGGAGAATATTGGTGATTGAAGGGTTGTTCATTTGCAGTGTGTTCTTGAGAGTTGGAGTCTGATTTGTGCTGTCCTTAGAGGAGTAGTGTTTGTAATTATGGAAGAAAGGAGATTGATCAAGAGCAGGGATGGGATTCTTCTGGTTCGGATGGTTCGGGCGAACCCCAAGCTTTGAAGATCAACTGGCAGCGAACCGGTTTTCTCTAATGATCATGTACTTACCTATATCCTCTCAGCTGATTTGTGCAGCAGAGTGCATTGCTGCTCCTCAGCTGTGTTACTCCCTGTGGTAACATAGCAGGTAAGTATTTTCAGAAAGATGTGCATGTGCATGCAGCATGTGATTACCAAACTGTTCTGTTCTATTCTGTTTTTTTTTTAAAGCCTCCACTGAGGCAGCACCCACAACACCTGAAGGCAAGCTGTTCTACTGGTTAATTGTCCTCACCGTTAGGAAATCTCTCCTTAATTCCAGGATACTTCTTTGCTTGATTAGTTTCCATCCATTGTTTTTTTTGTCTTGCTTTCTAGTTTGGAAAATAGGTTGAACCCCTCTTCTTTGTGGCAGCCTCTGAAATACTGAGTTGCCACTATCATGTCACACCTAGTCCTTCTTTTCTCTAGACTAGCCATACCCAATTCCTGCAACTATTCTTCATATCTTTTCATCTTTAGGCCCTTGCTCTTCTTTGCATTTTTCCCTCAAAGTCTCAACATCCAACATCTTAATATCCAACATAGCATCCAGGGGTGGGATTCAAAATTTTTAGCAACCGTTTCTGTGGGTGTGGCTTGGTGGTCATGTGACTGGGTGGACATGGCTTGGTGGTAGCCAACTCAATATCACTCACATCTCCTCGCCTGGCCTCTCATGACTGTGGAGAGTCTGCAACAGTTGTAAGTGTGAAAAATGGTCCTAAGTCACTTTTTTCAGTGCCATTGTAACTTCGAATGGTCACTCCACACAAGCAAAGTACCAGCAAAGGAAGGAAAAAAACCCTCCAGAGAAGTTCCTGAGGCAGGAAGTCTAGTCCTGCCAAGAATTTAATTAGGGTTAATGGAGAGGCAGTTTCTGTAAGCAACCCCAGAATGTTTCCTTCCTGCCTTCCTTACAGGATTAGTCCAGTAATTTCTTCTAACAACCGGTTCTCCCAACTGCTTAGAATGTTAACAACCAGTTCTAGCGAATAGGTGTGAACTGGTAGAAACCCACCCCTGAGTGATACCCAGATTAGCAATCTCATGGATGAATAGCAGGAAAAATGTAGACAAAGAGAACTCCCAGATTAAATATTAAATATATATCTCCATGCCACTGCTTCCTTCTGGTCTTAAGTCATGAAACACTAAAGAAACCATGCCATGGGACTTGCTTTTCCAACAAAGAAATAAAATGGGCAAACTAGAGATATGACAGAAGAAGGCAAGGCAGGAGGAGGGGGGGGGAAAACACAGTAAAGAAAGAGCAGGAAAGAAAAGAAACAACAGGTCAAAATATTTATGGAGATTCTCAGTTCATAGTTTTCCCAAGGGTACTCTTTCAAAAGGCAACTGGACTTTCTTTAGAATGGTATGGTGGCCTAGAGGTGGAATTCCAGGGGTGGGATTCTTCCGGTTCTGTCCACCTCTGTAGAACCGGTAGTTCTGAAGAACAGCAGGCAGAGAGCATACATAGAACTGGTTTTATGTCTGCTGCTGTTTTGGCCAAGCCTGGGTTCTTACCTGTCCTTTATTTCCTGCTTTTCCAAATGCAGCTGCTTTGCATGACACAGCTGCAGTTGAAAAAGCAGGAAAAATGGGCTTTTCCAACTCCTGCACACTTGCATGCAGCATTGCTCAGCTGTCCAGGTAGCTCAGCAGGTTGTAAATTGCACTCGTGTGACTCACGCGATGCAGAGCGACAGAACTGGTAGTTATACCAGTCAGATCCCATCCCTGCAGAGCTCTGACCTCACAATCAGGAGGCTGTGAGTTCAATGCTAGGTAGAGGCAGATATTTCTCTCTCTGGGCACATTGAGAATATATCTGCTGAATATAACTTTGCATTGGCAATAGGAAGGGCATCCGGCCAGTAAACATTCAGCTCCATTCAGTTGCCCAGACCCCACCACAAGAGATTATGGAGTCATTAAAAGACAATGATGAACTGGACTCTGTTTTTTTTACTGAAGACATTTTACTTCTCATCCAAAAAGCTTCTTCAGTTCTGTCTGAATGGTGGAGAAGGGAAGGATTTATATTCCTTCTGATCATCTGGGTGCATCATTGAAGAAACCATGAAGAAATCATCTGGGTGCATCATGATGCAGTCATCAGCATGCTAACATCGAATGACTGCAAGGAATATAAATCCTTCCCTTCTCCACCATTCAGCCAGAATTGAACAAGCTTATTGAATGAGAAGTGAGGGGAAAAAACCAGAAATCCCAGTTGCCTTTTGAAAAAAAAACAACAACTTTGGGATGAAAGGCCAAAGATCCCAACTGAAGGAAGAACAAAGGGTAGGGAAAAAGCAAGATGATCTAATAAGATGTGATCTAAAGTGACAAAGGTCCATAGAGAAACAAGTTGAGAGGACTTTGGATGGATCACATGAAGTAGGTTAAATTTCCAAGAAATTACTCAGTTTCCAAACATTAAGAGGTTATTATTTTGTCAGCACAGGGCCATTCTCAAGCTTATTAAAATACCAAAGTACACATTAAATTGCGTATTTGGTGATAATTCATATATCCAATACATATATCATGTATTGAGCCACAGTAGTGCAGTGGTTAGAATGGAGTACTGCAGGCTACTTCTGCTGACTGCAAATCTCACCAGGCTCAAGACTGACTTGGCCTTCCATCCTTCCAAGATAAGGACCCAGATTGTTGGGGGCAAGAGGCTGACTCTGTAAACCACTTAGAAAGGGCTGTAAAGCACTGTGAAGCAGTATATATGTTATTGCTATTGCTATCCTTATAAAGTTTTAAAGTATGGAATACATGCCAGAACATCTGAAATGTAGCATTCATTTCTTTCTTTTAATTAAATGTAAACAGACTAATGCAGAAATTTAGCATTGTCCAATCAATCCAGTGACTAAACTACTCTTTCCTGTCTTTCCAGTACATTAATAAAACTTAAAGGTTCCCTCTTACACATATCAGGAATGCAAAAACCAATTGGAAAAAAACCAATTGAAGACAGCAAATACTAAAGATTTAAGAATCCATAGAAACGGTTGCAAAAATAGCATCTCTCTTTCAATCCAGATGTTTTGCTATTTTTTTTAAAAAAGGGGAATAATTAACTACAAACTGAGCATTAAGCATGCAATTAATTGCTATCAATTAATTAATTGCCAAATTGAATTAATCATGCAATTAATTCTTAGTTTCGAGGCCGCAAAAAAAGAAGTTTCAACACAAAAGCAGAAATAAAGACATGCTAAGAAAACAAAAATCATCAGCACATCATTCTTTTAAAAAAATGATAGGTTGATATATATAGATATATCTCTTTATGTAATAAAGAAAAATGTTGAAAAAGTTATTAGGCATATTTATTGTCTGAGCTTAATGTCCCAGATGAAAACTATACATTGTTTCAATATGTTTCTGCCAATTAAGCTCTAAATACTTAAAGATAACCCAAGTGGTACAAATTGTTCTTTGAAGATTGCTTTCTTTTACAGGTCTCAGAAAAACACAAACCAGGATATAAATAATATCAATCCCTTCCCAAAAGGAGGATAAAAAAAAAAGAATTTTAGGTTTAAGACTTGACATTTCGAAGTGGCATATTTCTTCTATCTCTATGGAAGCAAATAAAAGCATTGAAAATATATGTTAGGGATATTAATATGCTGAACGTTGATGGCCAGAGTAGCACATCAAATTTAATACATCGAGTTCTCAGCGGCAACTTCTGACTTATGAAAATGTCCTGCAGCAAATTTCAAGCTAGTCAAAAGTCGTCTTCTTTTGGGGAAATCCCAAATGCCAAATTCCAAAAGTCAATTGGATTTTCTTTGGGGGTTTTCCTCCTTTAAAACAGGAATGTCAAACTTGATATCATTGAAAGCAGCATCAGGGTTGTGTTTGATCTCAGTGGGCTGGGGTGGGTGTGGCCAGGGTGGGTGTGGCCAGCATGACATCACTTGTGTCAGGGGCGCCTGTGGCCAAAGAACTCTGCCAGCAGAAAATGGTCTCCCATGCTCCATTTTTGACTACAATGGCCTCCAGCAAAAATGGAGCTGCTATCTTTTCATAAGGGACCAAAGATGTTGTTCTGCCAGTGGGCGTGTGGTCCTAGTGTGGCAGCAACACAACAGAAGTGGTTGATTGAATAATAAAAGATCCAATTTCCCTGCCCCTGCCCTCCCCATGTGTCCTTGGTTTCAATGTCTGATATTAATTGTCCATGTTTTAACTGTATATGTAATTGTAAGCCACCCAGATTTACCCTATGGTAAGACGGACAGCCAATACATTTTATAAATAAATAAAGCACTCTCCAACTGTTCTTTTAAAATATCAGTTTCAGGGAAAGAATAGAATAGAACACAACAGAAATTAGAATAGGATAGGGTAGGATAAGATAGGGTAGAATAACTGTTGTCACATTGAATGTACACTAATTGGCAAGCATTAAAAATGAAATTTCATTGCATATAGTTCTTAAAGGCTCACCATCTCCAATTTTAGCTATATAAACATGGCAAGATAAATAAATGCAAAATTGTGTATATACCCATATATATTGTGTGACACAGAGAAACAACACAGTCTAGTTCAGATGTATACATGTTTATGATGAGAAAAATGAACATCTTCTGATTGAGGTGGCACCAGAGACAACTGACTAATGACTATGAGAAATAATGTGTTGGACTGGGATGTGAACCAGAGTCTATCTTGCATATTTCAATGCTTAACTCTGTTATGTATTTAAAAACTATTTAAGAATCAACCATCATTTAATGTTCAACATGGTTGGATGTCCTCCAAGATTGGTGCCTCTGAAAGGGGTTTCACTGCCAGACTCTCTAGGTTCTTGGCACAGGAGCCCTTTTTCCTATGTTTCAATATGGACTCCATGTAGATTAAAAATCTTTTTAGATAAGGAGGTGGCACCATAGTCCCACCTCCTTTGAGGACTCTTGCAACCAGCGGAGACTGTTTTACAGAAGACCTTGAAGCAAATAAGCAGCATGTTTCTGGCTGCCATCCTTGATAAATCATCTTTCTAGAGTCTCTTTTTTTACAGTGTGGTGACCAAAACTGAATGTAGTATTCTCGGTGTGGCCTCTATAAAGCCTTAGTAAAGCAACATCTAGAATACTGCATTAGTTTTAGTCACTAGACTACAAAAATAATGTTGAGACTCTAAAAAGAGTGCAGAGAAGAGCAACTAAGATGATTTGGGGACTGGAGGCTAAAACATATGAAGAACAATTGCAGGAACTACGCATGGCTAGTCTAGTGAAGAAAAGGACCAGGGGAAACATGATAACAGTGTTCTTATACTCGAGAGGCTGTCACAGAAAGGAGGGGGTCAAGCTATTTTCCAAAGCACCTGAAGGCCAGACAAGGAATAATGGATGAAAACTGACCAAGGAGAGATTCAACCTGAAAATAAGGAGAAACTTTGGGACAGTGAGAACAATCAACAATGGAACGACTTGCCACCAGTCTTGTGGGAATTTTATCACTGGAGGCTTTCAAGAAGAGACTGGACTGCCACTTCTCAAAAATGGTATAGGGTCCCCTGCTTGAGCAGGGTGTTTGAGAATGGTTAAGTTTGTTTCCTCGGCAGAATCTCATCTGCCATCATCAGGCTTCTGTATAGTGTTCATCTTTAAAAGCACAACTATAATGACGTAGGAAAATACCCAAACAAAGCTGAATACCATACATGTAAGTACCCATGAAAATGTTATATATATATATATATATATTTGTTTGGTTTTTTTATTTGTTTTTAAGTTTTCGTGGGTACTTACATGTGTGCTGTTCAGCTTCCTTCGGGTATTATCCCACGTCATTGTAGTGCTTTTAAAGTTGTAGCAACGTTTCAGCAGAATCTCATCTGCCATCATCAGGCTTCTGTATGGATGTATATTCGAATATGCAAAATTGATTATAGTAATTTCAGAGTGCTTCCAAATGACGAATTTTTCCTTTTTGTTGCAAGACTGTGTTTCATCTCTCCTTTGATTCTTATTTTTATTACAGTGAATAGAGATATTTCAGTTGTTATAGAAAGATCCAGGGCAGAAGCGCAATTAAAAAAACTAAACTAAACTCAACTAAACTAAAGCTGAACTAAAGCTGCAGAAATGCAATTGTAGCACTCTCCGTAACTCTTTAGGGGAGCTGAATATTCTAGGTTAGGGGTATCAAACTCAAGGCCTGAGGGCCAGATCCGGCCCATGGGATGCTAAGAACCGGCCCACAGGTTCTTCGCCCTGGAAACAGCCAAGGACTTGCCCATGGTGCCTCTGCCAATGAAAATGCCATTTTCGCTGGCAGAGGGTTGCAGGAAGCCATGGCAGCTAAAAATGGACCTCAGGAGCCCCTTTTCGCTGGCAGAGTGCTCGGGTCACCACAGGTGTGTTCAGAGTATCACAACGTAAATGCAGCGCCAGAAAAGTAAACACAGATAACAGAGGCTTCATTTAACTTCTTTATAAACATATAAAGTAAATTTTACAATGCCAGTTGTAGATTCCTCCAACATGGAGCAAACTCAAACAGAAGCAGACATGTTACAGGTTCAGAGCAGAACAGCAACTCAATTTCAGCAGACAAAAAAAAAAACAACCCACAGAATTTCTAGTTTCACTTTTCAGGTCAGCTCCCATTGGCTGGTCTGCTATCATGCCTACTCACTGACTCTGTTAACTATGTCTTTGCCAGTCAGTGAATACTCTGACAAGGCACCCCCCAACATGAGTGATGTTAAGCTGACCACACCTACCCCAGCCCCCCAAAAGTCAAACAAAACCCTGATGTGGCCCTCAATGAAATTGAGTTTGACACCCATTTTTGGTTATATGAAATTTTAAGACATACTTTGGGCACATGGACTACTTCTAAAGCTATCATGGGATAGCAGATTGAGTAATGCCTGTAAAATCTGTCTGGGTCCTCATTTTATCCACCTCAGAAGGATGGAAGCCTGAATCAACCTTGAGCCTGGTGGGATTTGAACTGCCAAATTACAGGTAGCCAACGGTCATCAGAAGTAACCTGCAGTAGTGCACTCCACTGTGCCACCAAGGCTCCTATTACCTTGTCTTCTCCAGTTCTTAATATCTATTCCCAACAATGTAAAGTTACAGCTGTCAGTCCTGTAGCTGGTGTTGGCTTTCATATGGGATAGTATAACAGTATAGTGTATGCAATATATCCAAACAACTTTTGCAATTGACCAATTGTCAAGGTGCTGATTTTTCTAAGTGCTGTACAAGATTTTTTTGGGGGGAAGGCACTTTTTTGATATTTTGAATTATTTGTATTAATCAGAGTCTGAACTAGAACAATTCATTTCTATATGCTTGACAGGAAGGCATGCAACTTTGACATAAGCAATGACACAAATATCAGTGAGATATAAGGAGGTCCATCTAGAAGAAGAAGAAGGCCTTATCTGTAGTGGCTCTCAGCCTACAGAACATCTTCATGGAGATAACATTGACCTCCACCTTGATACATTTTCAAACATCCTAAAGATATGGTTTTGCCGAAAGGCTAGGAAACCTCAGGGAGGCATGTACCACACAGTGGTTTATTTTATTGTTGTTAGCAGGCATGGACAGGAGTGTGAAGGGTTAGCCCCTAACTAAGATTCTATGCAGTTCGGAGAACCCAAAAATCCCACTCCCGCCCACCCTGCCCCACCAATCCCAGGAGTCCCCAGATGGCCCATTTTTGATGCAGGTAAGTGCAGGGCATGTATGGAGGCTCAGGGAGGCTAAAAATGGGCCTCCTGGAAGTTCAGGAAGGCTGGAAATAGGCCCATTTCCAGCACCGAGGAGGCTGTTTTCACCCTCCTGGAGGCACGAGGAAACCCTCCAGAGTCCAGATAGGGCAAAAACGCCCCCCATACATTGTGGTGCAGAAGGCCGACTAGGCCACACCCACCATGGCCACACCCACCCAGCAACCAGGCAGAGAACCCTTTGCTAAAATTTTTGAAGCCCACCCCTGGTTTCCATGAATGAGTTGAGTGGCAAGAAAAAATATCTGAATAAATCAATCAACCACTACAATTTCTTCTCCCTGTGTGGCTTGTACTCTTCTGTTCTTGTATTTTAATTCCATACTTCTGAAATGTTACAATTGACATTTTAAGATTAGGTCTTCTAATCATGTTATCATGTTCAATATAGAAGAACATCTTCAAATCTATTCACCTGCAAATGAGCATTTTTAGTTGAAAACAAAACTCTGATATCATCATATTATAATAATATGGATTCTGAGGAATCAGAACAGGATGTGAAACAATTACTAATCTTACTAGCAGAGGATATAACAAGCATCTGATTTTAAAAGACACTGTGGGATTTAGAAATCCATGTCTTCTCTTCACAGAGGCCAGCTTTGCAAAATGGTGTAAAAAGAACCCCTAAAGACTGGCCATATTTAAATTCTGGACTACAATTTGCAATTGCTCAAAATTTGTCAACTGCCTTTTACAGTTACTATTTGTGAGCACATATAGTTTCTAGGTCTGTTTTTTCTTGTCTCAGTGGGAGTCCGACACAGATAATTGTTTTGTAGTTGCAATTCTTTTATCCATAAATTTTCTTCTACTGACCTTAAAAAAAGTTATGAATTTTCATTACAAAGAACACCTTATTTCTTCTTAGCGCCAGATAACAGCATAATGTTTCTTTGACAAGAGGTCTTAGTAAACTATATGGTGCAATTTCATTTTTTAAAACTTAAAGGAAACATAAAGATATTTTTTAAAACAAAATCTACACACCTATTACTTATACCTCAATTAGTGAGATAATCAGGAGACAGAAAAATATGTACCACTCCACTTAACTCTTCCCCTCCCAGCTATTCTTTTAAGCTGCATTACCATAAAGCAGAAAAAACAATACCTACAAACAAAAAGCAGAACAATGCATTTGGATAGATTACAAAAGAAATCGCTAGTTGAATTAAAGGATTCTTTGGCTACTGTGTTCTTAATGTTCAAAAAAAGTAAATTAGTAGCAGTGGTGAGATGCTGCCGGTTTGGACCAGTTCATGTGAACCGGTAGTTCCGATGATCAGTTGGCCCCGCCTACCCAACCCCGCCCTATCCTGTCCTTTATTTCCTGCTTTGTAGCTCATCTCAATCATGCAGCATAGCTGATTCCCCCCCTCGCTGTTCCACTTACTATTGCTGACTTGGAAGGTAAGCAGCTGAGCTTCTGAATGCTCCATTTTCAGTGCTACGTGCAAGCGCCTGAGGCACACTCCTTGAATCAGTTGTTAAACCGACAGCATCTCACCACTGATAAGTAGTGAATATTTTAGGGATATGCTTGAGAGTTCTAGTGTAGATCTATATACCAAGGGTGTCAAACTAAATTTCATTGAGGGATGAATCAGGGTTGTTTTTCACCTTGGGGGCCCTGAGTAGGAATGGCTGGGATGGGCATAGTCAGGATAGGCAAGGTCAGCTCAACATCCTACAGCTCTCTGCCATCAAAAACAGAGCCCAGAAAGGCTGCCAGAGGCACCACAGGCTGGTCCTTCACTGTTTCCAGGGCAGCCCTGCAGGCCGGATCCAAGCACCTCATTGTTGTGGTTCGCCAGCAGCCTGTGCAGACGACAGTGGAATCTGACAGTGGGGAAGAACGGGGATCAGTCTGGGAGTCTGGAGAGGATTTGGACAAGGGTCCTGCATCTTATGCAGAGATGGGGCCAGGACCATCTGGGAGTGGGGTGCTGACTTCGGAGCCTCCAGAATCTGGCAGCAGTGAGACAGAGGAACAAGGGGAGGCTGTTCCCAGTGTGCATGTGCGCAGACCTGCTAGAAGGCAAGAACAGCTGAGACAAAAGGGACAGCCTAATAGGAGTAAGGCTTGGAGGTGATTGACCCTCCCCTAAGGGATAAAAAAACAGGCAAAGGTGATGAAACCTTTGCAGGAAGCAAAGACATTCATTCTGTTTGGATTAATCCTTGAAGCTCTGGGTGGACTTTTTACTTCGGTTGGATTTTTTAAAATTCATTTGGCACTTTAGTTGTTGGCAGCAATTCAAAGGAGAGAAAGATGGGTGCTTATCTCAAAGGGACTGTTTGGGACTCATTACTGGCTGGGAATGAACATAATTCCCAGCATTGAAATAAAACAAGAATTGTTTTAAGTAAGCATGTGCTTAATTGAGGTCTCGGGAAGCCTTGGTCAGAACACCCACAGACCAGATCCGGCCCACAGGCCTTGAGTTTGACACTCCTGATCTATACTATACTGATATAATAAAGGTAGCCTTTAACATATAACCCCATTGCTAAATAAGACAGTTGTTAAGTGAGTTTTGCTCCACTTTATGACCTTTCTTGCCATCATTTTTAAGTGAATCATTGCAGTTGTTCAGTTAATAATCCAGTTGTGAAGCAAATCTGGCTTCTCTATTGTGTTTGTTTGTCAGACATTTGCAAAAGGTGAACACATGACCCCAGGACACTGCAACCATCATAAATACATGCCAGTTGACAAATGTTCAAATTTAACCACATGACCCCAGGGTGGTTGCAACGGTTATAAGTGTGAAAAATGATCATAAGTTATTTTTGTTCAGTGTTGTTGTAATTTCAAAAGGTCACCATACAAAGGTTGTAAGTTGAGGACTTCCTGGATACTATACGACACCTTTTTTTTCTCTGAAATATTTTTAAAAAGTTGTGGCTAGTATAATAAAAGTGTATGATACTAACATATCTGCTTTGTTCCATACAGCAGATTAAATGAATGAATGAAAACCAATAGATTTCTGATAGTGACTATCATGCCCTTGTTAGAGTCAGACTCTGAGGGAGAGGAGGAACCGCCGACAGGGAGTGGAGGTGTGGCTCCGGTGGTTGTGGAGGATGCTGGGGAAGGGCAGAGGCCGGCTGGGCAGTCAGAGGAAGAATCAGGCCCATCCCCTCTTTATCCTAGGATACGCAGAGAGGGACAGAGAAGGAAACAACTTGGCTTACGAGAGAGGAAGTGGCCATGATCCCCCTCATTGGTTGCAACTAGGGAGAATAGTATATAAGAGAGATGGTTAAAACAGCATTGCTAGAAGCAAAGCATGTGTTATTTTGGGTGGAAGTTATCTTGGTTGGCATCCTTCCAACAGACTGTGCCTTGTGTTTTCCTTGAAGTTGGTACTTACTTATCCTGGTCCATTGTGAAAATTCCTTCATTGCAGTTTGTTTTTGTTTTCTATTTTACCTCTATCTGCTCATTATTTTCGGACTATATTGTTTTCTTCTGAAGACTATTTTTGAATAAGTTTTATCTTAAACTGAGAATTATTGAACAATGGGGCCAAGTTGGAGGCATTAAAGCTCATTTATTTACATTTTGGATTTTGTTATGTTTGTGTTACATTCCAGGTCATGACAGTGACCTTTTCTTCTAAAAAATACCAACATTTTCATGAAATTGCAAGGGAGGAAACTGGGGAGAAACAGAGGTAGAATTCTATGAAATCCAAGGCATTGTGAAACTGTATTTACTTCCTTACCAACAAATATTACTATTAGCAAAGGTAAGTATTGAGTAATTGTCAATGCTTAACGCAGGTATGATCAATATCATTGGCCTATTCAATCCACTACTTGCTTATCCATTTCGGTTATTATTGCCAGATGATGCTTGGTGGGAAAACATCCTTGCTGCCTTCAACATCACATAACAGTGCCATCTTACCCAATTCATGCAAAGGCTAGCCATTTGGTGCAGAAGGAATTGCAGCACCTGAGGGTAGAATTAAATGAGGGTTCACCTGAGAATCCCTATGTAGTCACAAGCAAAGTCCAACCCTCCTTGAATGCCATTGACCCTCATCTAACTCTAACCAGATACCAACTGTCAGTTGGGAAGATTCCTGTACACAAGCTTTTAGCAATAAATCAATTCATTGAACCTTCAGGTGTGGGCCTGACATTAAAATGCAAATAAAGGCTGATGAACACTGAACATAAGAATTGCTGATAACGTAAGTCAGATCCAGTTTATATGGTGATTATCATCAATAAAAAATATTGTGAAAGAATATTGTCAATCTGTGCCAACAGTATGTACCAGGAGTGCCAAACTCAATTTCATTGAGGGCCACATCAAGGTGTTGTTTGACCTTGGAGTTCCAGGGTGGGCGTGGCTGGGGTGGGCATGGCCATGGTGGGTGGTCATGGTGGGTCTGGCCAGCCCAACATGACCGGTGTTGGGGACACCTATGGTGGCCAAATGCTAAGGCAGGACTTCTCTGAGACATTTCCTCACTCTCATTATAATCTCCTTCCTTCTTTCCTTCCTTCCTTCCTTCCTTCCTTCCTTCCTTCCTTCCTTCCTTCCTCCCTCCCTTCCTTCCTTCTTTCCTTCTTTCCTTCCTTCCTTCCTTCCTTCCTTTTCTTCTTTTCCTTTCCATCTTCCTTCTCCTTTCTTCTTCCTTATTTTTCCTTCCGTGCTCACTTCCCATCATTCTTCTTTTTCTTTGTCTTTCCCCTTTCCCTTTCTCCTTTCCTGTCCCTTCTTGCATGCTCAAATGCAAAAGGGGAAACATTTCTCCTTTTGTTTTTAGTTTTGCCGATGGCCCCCTGAGCTCCATTTTCACTGGCAGAATCACGGGGGCGGGGGAGTCTTTTGCTATTTCCAAGCCAGCCCCGTGGGCCAGACCTACGCACTTTCTGGGCCGAATCCAGCCCACAGAATTGAGTTTGACACCCCTGGTATATACCATAAGTTTATTATGCTCTATGGAGGGTGATGATATATTACAGCAGAAAAGCACCCAGAAGTAAACACTGCTAAGTTCAATGGAATGAATTCTTGGCTGCATATGTTCTTGAAATATAGCATTAATTATCTACTATTTGTAAGCCCTAAAACAAGTGCCAATGCAATGTTATCTTTTCTTCAGTAAATGCTATCCCATCTCTATTTTGTCATTTATTTCTCTTTCATGTCTAAGTATTGAGTGTAGCTTTTGCTTGTTGGTGTATCAACAGTGGTGTTTCTGTAAAAGGTTTATTATTGAACCACGTTGAGTGGGCCAAAGTTTAATTGCCAACAAAATGTTCACCGTTAAAAAATATGGTATTTCAAATGTCAAGCCAATTTTAAAGGAATAGGCTGTGGAAAATATAGATCCAATATTTCAGACCATCCTAGTCAAAGCAGTTGGATTTTAGTCACTACAAAGGTGCCCCAACTACACAACAATTACAAGGCACTCATAAAATTTTGAACAAATAAAACTATCTTGGTACCTTGAACATGCCGAGGTTTTTAACACAGCGGGGTCCCAATTTAATTTATAACTGCAACTGCTGAGGTACAGAACAAAATTTACATGAGATAGCTTGAAAATTATGATAGAATGAATCCTCAGGGATCCCATTTGGTTTATCAGATTAAGAAGTGACTGATTTGCAGGGGTGGGATTCAAAAATTTTAACAACCAGTTCTGTGGGTGTGGCTTAGGTGGTGGGCGTGGCTTGGTGATCATGTTATTGGCTGGGCGTGGCCAACTCAATATTACATCAAGGCACACATCTTCTCGCCTGGCCTCTCATGACTGTGGGGATTCTCCAACAGTCGTAAGTGTGACAATTGCTCATAATTCACTTTTTTCAGTGCCATTGTAACTTTGAATGGTCACTCCACACAAGCAAAGTACCAGCAAAGGAAGGAAAAAAA
>BHFT01019455.1:0-93150 GCA_004320025.1 Laticauda laticaudata
TTGTGGGAGCTTCATCACTGGAAGCTTTCAAGAAGAGACTGGACTGCCATCTGTCAGAAATGGTGTAGGGTCTGCTTGGTGGGGAGTTGGACTTTATGTCCTACAAGGTCCCTTCCAACTGTATTAATCTGTTAATCCATTGTCCTAAATCAAATGTTCACTAAACTGAAAACTTTTTTGGTGAGTTGGGGAGTGTTAGTTCCTTTTCATAACTTGGAAATGTTATATCTTTGAATATTGCATCCAGTTTTGGTCGCCACGATGTAAAAAAAGATGTTGAGACTCTAGAAAGAGTGTAGAGAAGAGCAACAAAGATGATTAGGGCACTGGAAGCTGAAACATATGAAGAATGTTGTCAAGAGCTGAAAAAGCTTCTTGGATGAGAAGCGAAATGTCCCCAAAGAAAAACCAGAAAGTCCAGAAAAACCAGAAAGTCCAGTTGCCTCTTGAAAAAACACCAGGCAAGGAATAATGGATGGAGACTGATCAGGGGGAGATTTAACCTGGAAATAAGGAGAAACTTTCTGACAGTAAGAACAATCAACCAATGGAACAGCTTTCCCTTGGAAGTTGTGGGAGTGTCATCACTTCAAGAAGAGATTGGACTGCCATCTGTCAGAAAATGATGTAAGGTCTCCCGCTTGGGTGGGGGGTTGGACTAGATGACCTACAAGGTCCCTTCCAACTCTGATTATCTTTTAAATCTGTTAAACCTCTGGGACAACCATGACCTGGATGACTGAGAATCTTCATAGTCATATGAAGAATGGTTACAGGAATTGGATATGTCCAGTTTAAGGAAAAGAAGGACTAGGCATCATAGCAATCTTCCAATATTTGAGGGCCTTCCACAAACAAGAGCAGGAGTGTCAACCTGCTCTCCAAAGCACCTGAGGGTAGGACAAGATGTAACAGATGGAAACTTATCAAAGAGAGATCCATCTTAGGAGAAATTTCTGGACAGTTAATCAGGAGAATGACTTGCCTCCAGAAGTTGCGGGTGCTCCATTACTGGAGGTTTTTAGGAAGAAATGGGACAACAATTTGTCCGGAATGGTATAAGGTCTTCTTGCTTGAGCATGGGATTGGACTTGAAGACCTTCAAGATCCCTTCCAACTCTGTTATTCTGCTTTTCATATATTGTACAAACAGGAGCTAATCTATGTTAAATGCAATTGTGTCAATAACTTGGGAAACTGAAAGAACAAAAGTCTTGAGCAGCCAATGCTGTCAAGCTCTTCAATTAATAAGGAAGAGCTACAGTGAGACAAGTAGAAGAACATTGGTTAAAATTTTTGCTTTTAATTAGCATTGCACCTATATCGGTTGATCTTCATAGGTAGTTCATTAAAAACAAAAGGTGTTGCCTTGCTGAATGTGAGCAAGAGCTCCAGTGTTTTGCCTGACTGCCCAACCAGAGGCGAGGCTTTTGTGTTGAATCCAACTTGCTTGTCTCTACCGTCTTATTATCAAATCTATTCTCTCTGTGGATATAGGTATTCCTTTGTTTTCCATTACAGCTATTAATAGCACTCTCCTCCAATTCTTTTCCTGCTCTTGGTGCAGCGTGAGAGTTTGCCAATAGACTAGTTAACCTGGTTTATATGGTGTTCATATTTTGTAATCTACCCTCCAGCCAGTAGCTTCCTCTTAGAAGACCTGCCAAAAATCAGCATTCCAGTATTCCTGACAGGCTGAGATTAAAACTGTTGTGTAACACACACACACACACTTTCTATGACCTGTAATCCCTTAATTTGAAGTCAAGTCGGGATAACGGAATGGAACTGAGCATTTACTGGCCAGATGCCCTTCCTGACAATCATGCAGAGTTCACAGCACATATTTTCTCTTTGTGCCCTGAGACAGAAAAATCTGCCACTACCTAGCATTGAACTCTCAACCTTTTGAGTGGGAGGCAAGCATCTTCACCACTAGGCCACCAGCCCAGTCCATTCTGCATCATCATGTTGCCTATTGTGGTCTTTGGTCTGCACAAAATATGAAGTGTTCTCCCCGCTACTTAAAAGGTTGATTGTCCCTTGTTTAGCCTGATATGTGAACCCTGGCAGTGTTTTCTGATTGCCTAAGTTTTCCAAGGTGTTCGGATAAACAGTTGAAAGCAAATGTATCTTCAGTGCATAGTGGTAGCTAAAAGTCTATTTGTCCTGCTTTCAAGCAATTCCCCACATCAGAAGTCCCCAACCTTTTTCGCACAAGGGACCGGTTTCATGGAAGACCATTTTTTCCAGGGAACAGGTGAGCAGGGAGGAAGTGTGCGCAACCTAGATTCCATGGATACATGGTTTTACTCGCCCACTGCTCACCTCCCACTGTGCAGCCTGATTCCCAACAGGCCACGGATCAGTACTGGTCCATGGCCTGAAAGTTGGTGACTCCTGCCCTATATGAATCTCCAAGTCCAATCTAACAGTGGGAAAGAAAAGTTCTCGCATTTTTCCCTGCTGGTTTTTATTTAAGTCAATAAAAGAATCATGTGATTCCAAAATTTCTTGCAGCAAAGTAAAATTGTCACTGGGACATAGTGGCCTTCTGGTGCTTCTTTAGTTATCAAGTGGCCAAGACAATGGGTGGATGCCCTGTTTCTCATTGTACCATCCTCTCTTCAGCATCTGCAGCCTTCCACGCACCCCACAGTTCCTTTAGCTTCCAAAGGAAGTCTTTACTTGATAATTCTTCCTGTTTACCACTCCTTGGATAAATGTCCCTATTTAAGGGGACTCATGGTCTTAAGAACTTTTGGGACAATTTCTGTTCCCTTCAGAAAGGCACTATTGGGAAATTTCTCCTATGTAATTTCTCTTCCCTTGGAGTAAATCAGCTAAGCAATTTTTCTTCATACATATTTGGGCCAGAACTTCAAAAGACCATTGGTGGCCAGTTTTTGAAGAACAAGTTTTCAAAAGCTTTGGCTCTAAAAACCTTCACTCTTAGCATCTCCCTCTGGTCTTTCTGTCCAGATGTACATAGTTTTCCTTGTTGTTTTTGAATTCCATTTGTCCCTTTGGCTTCCAAGAAAATGGGTAAATGTGCCAACGTTTCATCAGGGATGCTGTTTTTACAACCCCCGGATGATTTAAAAGACAGCTCAACCCAGCTTTGCTAAACTCTGGAAAATGCACAGAATACTGGCCACATCTGTCTATCTGCAGAAGAAGCTTCTTCTCCAAACCTTACTGATCATGTTGTGCTAAGGGGAGGGACCTTTGTCTCTGAAATTCTTTCTGGCAAATGTCTAGGCAGGTAATTACAGATGGAAGCTAATTAAAAATAATAATGGAAAAGGCTAGGGAGAAATGGTACTCTTGGGAGTCAGATCAGTTTTCTGTTGCTCTTTTGGGCAGACAATATTTACTGCAAAGTGGGACTAGAATTGTGTGTAGGAGGCAGCAGAGGAAAAATGTCAGTGAGTGTGTGTCTTGTATGTGTGTGTTAAAACTGAAAATATAAGATAAAATAAACCAGGGAGATGTGAATGATCAAAACCAAATGATACTGGAAGGGATGTGGAAAAAAATATAAGAGAGGAGGAGGAGGAATTAGCACAGAGGCTGTATTCAGCAGGTTCTGACCAGTTCTGGAGAACCAGTAGCAGAAATTTTGAGTAGTTTGCAATACCACCTCTGACTGGCCCCGCCCCCATCTATTCTCTGCCTCCCGAGTCCCAGCTGATTGGCTGGGTCTTCTTTTGTTGCCCTGCCTAGGAAAATGGAGCTGGAAAGCAGGTTAGGGGGTGGAGAGGGAATGGGAATTTGCAGTAACCTTCCCCTGGAGTGGAGTAGGATGGGGATTTTAGAGTATCCTTCCCCTGCCATGCCCACCAAGCCATGCCCACCGAGCATACCCACAGAACCAGTAGTAAAAAATTTTGAATCCCACCACTGAATTAGCAGTTTTATTTGTTTCTTGAACAGCCAGACAAGGGTATATTTTATTTCCACACCAGCACAAGGAAGAAGATAAATCTCAAATGTGTAACCTATCACTAGGTGTAGTTTCTGCATAGATTTCTCACACTTATACTAGGCAAAATATTTCAAAAGTTCCTCAGGCTTCAGAAAGAAGCAGAGACTCCATTCTAGCTTCCACTGGCCAGTTGCAGAAGCCTTAATACAGGATAATACAGGAGAAATTAATACAGGAGAAATTTCCTGATGGTGAGAACAATTACTCAGTGGAACTGGGTTGTCCTCAGAAGTTGTGGGTGCTCCATCCTTGGAGGTTTTTAAGAAGAGATTGGACACTGGGGACAGCCATTTGTCTGAAATGGAATTGTCAACTAAAAGATACTCAGTTGGTCTTTTTAGCTGCCAGAAAAAGGGAAGGGGAGAAAACAAGGCATTCTTGAAATGCCTAGATATCAACTCAGCAGCCTAAAGTTGTCAGAGTATAAGAAGGTTATTGGAGAGCATGATGGATGACTCTTGGAGACTGATGTATCCTATTGGAGAAGTCACATCCAGGGGGCAGGGGAAAGACAAGGGTCAAGGGGGAAATGCATGATATGATTTAGTATCAGCCACACACCAACATGGCAATTTCTAATAAACCAATTTACTTTTTCTGAGATGCGGCTAGAGACTTTTGCTTTGAATGAGGGGGATTTGTTGGAGCCCTGACAGGTACAGGGTCTTCTGCTCGAAAAGGGGGTTGGACTAGAAGACCTCCAAGATCCCTTCCAGTTCTATTCTGATTGAATGGACAGCCACATCTAACCTGCCCACACCCATTTGGGGGGCACATTTTGTGCATGTTACTTAAGAACAAGAGCAAGTCCAATATTTCTGTCTCACCATTGGGCATCCAGATGCCTCAGGCTGCTTGGAAGCCACCAGCTGCAGGGTAACACTGCATTTTTAAATCTTTGATAGACCTGTCTTCCATGATTTTATCCATCTGACTCTTAGAGCCATCCCAGTTAGTGGCTAGCCATCCCCATGTCTTGCACTAATGAATTCCACCGAGCCTTGTTACAGCCTTCTCTGCTTGCATTCCTCGCAGCTGAAGCCCTGAAAGTGCATGAATTCAGTACAGTTGGTTTGAGCCAAACCTTGGGCTGAATTTTGGTAGAAACTGTAGGAACTTTTCTTCAAACAGGAGACATTAATCAGTCCGGCTTCTGCTTCCCACATCCTTGGTCACCCTCTCCATCCAACATAAAAAGGATCAAAGAAGCCAAGTCCTTAAGAAGTATTGTTGCAACATACTGAATTCTCCCCTCTCAGCAGGGCTGCTCAAGGTTCGTTGGACTCCTCCAGCTTTCTGTTGTCTTTCTTGCTTCTAGCAATAGCAACCAGGGAATATTTTTTTCCCTTTCTATACATTCAGCTGAACTAATATTGCTTTCCAAATGGTGGTATAAGAGCACTCTATAGAAGGGGATGTCTATAAACACTGTCTCTAATAGGAAGCCTCCCATGACCTCTCTCCAGTAAACATGCTATCTAGAGAGAGAGAGAGAGAAAACCAAAACACAGCTTCAAACTCCCTTCCGCTTTGTGATGTATGATGAATAATTATAGTCTTTCTTCCCCCTTTTCTTTTCCATTTTTTTTAAAAAAGAAGAGCAATGAAGAAAACTGACAATTGGTTCTGTTTTCCCACGGACAGAGAAGGGCAGAAATTTCTTCTGAAAGAGAACTAGTAACGATGCGAGAGAAAGAAAGGACCTAATCTAATTTCCAACAATTCTCTAAATTCTGTGTTACAGGGCAAATATGGATACAAGTAGTCCCATCCATCAAATTAATGAAATCCATTTCGCAAAAAACACAAGCTTCTTTTGGCGCTGATATGTCTTAAGGCCTAGGTAAGTATAAAGCAGTTCTGATGTATAACCTGGCATAGGATTCTACCAGTTTGGACCAGTTCTTTAAAACTGGTTTATGATTGTTATGATTCTGTACAGTTTAGAAAACTGGCAATTTGTGCCCCTGGCTGGCCCCACCCCTCTCTGCCCTCCCTGCCCAGTCAGTTCTTATCATGCATGCCCAACATAGCTGACTGCATTCTCCCCTGCCCAGTCACTCTTAAGGTATTTCTTTTTTTCCCCTCCTAACAATCAGCTGTTCCAAGGATCAGCTGTGCCGGGATCATCCTCATTGTCTTACTGCTTCGCCCAGGAGGCTTCCTTGAGGCCCAGGAAGCAAAAAAGGTTGGGTGCTGCAAAAAAGAAGAAAAAAAACATGTCCACCCAATCACATGGCCATGCCCCCCTAGCCACGCTAGCCATGCCCACAGAACTGGTTGTTAAAAGATTTGAATCCCATCCCTGTGTATAACCTGAGATGACAAAATGGAAATCTCCATTGCGGGACAGACTTCAGGACCAAGAAGCAGGCTCTCTACAGGATGGAGGGACACCAAAAACAGTATTGCACAAGCTAGCTAATTGCACCATGATACACAAGAGGAGAGGCTATCTTCTCAGCCCCTGAAGGCAAACTAGTTCATAGCCTATAGCATTAGAATGGAAAATGTGTTATTCTGTACTCAAAAGGGTTTATCCATTTCATTCTGTTTTAAAACCTGGCCTTGCCTTCAGGGAAAAAAGGCCCTTCAACGTATCAATTCTGAACACCAACTTATGGTTCAGACATAACAAGTGGCCCAGAACTTCCAGAAAAGAGAGACTCGGACAAGTATAGGTTTGAAGACTGCAAAATGTCACGATTAATTTTTCTTATTTCTTCTTTATTTGGATGCAGCCCTTGAGTGGAATTAAATAACGACCCTCAAGCTAAACATCCACATAGTTCTTTTGGGACCATTATGGAAATAGCTTCATCCTGGAGTAGAGTGTGTGTGATGGCTCAGTGGACTCATACTGAGTTTCTCAGTTGGACAGTTGACAGTCCAGATTCGAGACCAGAGCACTGCGTGACAGGATGAACTCCCATTACATGCCTCACCTACCAATTCAAAAGTATGCAAATGTGAGTAGACAAATAGGAAACCCTTTGGTGATCAATAAAGTAAAAAATTTGTGGGGGAGGGGATAGAAAAATTGAGGGTTGAATGTTTTTGCCAACTTGAATTCGCTCTCCACTGTTGGATCTCTCATAAGCAGAGATGATATTCAGCAGGTTCTGACCAGTTCTGGAGAACCGGTAGTGGAAATTTTGAGTAGTTTGGAGAACCAGCAAATACCACCTCACACTGGCCCCAATCCCATCTATTCTCTGCCTCCCAAGTCCCAGCTGATCGGCTGGGTCTTCTTTTGTTGCTCTGCACAGGAGAACAGAGCTGGAAGGCAGGTTAGTGGGGTACAGAGGGAATGGGGATTTTACAATATTTTTCCCACCCACCAAGCTACGCCCACAGAATTGATAGCAATTTTTTTTTAAATCCCACCACTCTCATAAGGTGCATGAATAGCTACCTGGATGTTAGAAACCTTTGCAAAAAACCAAAAAAGTCCAGTTTGGAAATGCACCTTTGGGCTTATCAGTAGGTGCTCCTAATCGCTAGACATGAGACGATGTCCAATTCTCCTTTTCAAAAACGTTAGCAATACCAAAGATTATGAAAGGTTTGGGATACTTGCTACTTTTTCCCTTGCTCAGAATCTATCTATTATGGCTAGAATTTCCTGGAATATAATAATGGGTTCTATGGAGATTCCCCAGTCATTCAGGTCATGGTTGTCCCAAAGGTGTTTTTCAAGAGGCAACTGGACTCTCAAGACCTGAAGAAGCTTCTTGGATGAGAAGCAAAACAACTTCTCATAAGAGAAGAAGCCAGAAAGTCAAGTTGCTTCCTGAAAAAGCATCTTTGGGAAAGAGGAAGGAAAAGGAAATGATGGATGGATGGTTGGATGGATGGATGGGAGGGGGGAGGGAGGGAGGGAGGAAGGAAGGAAGGAAGGAAGGAAGGAAGGAAGGAAGGAAGGAAGGAAGGAAGGAAGGAAGGAAGGAAGGAAGGAAGGAAGGAAGGAAGGAAGGAAGGAAAGTCCATCCATCTTAAAGTCCCAAAGGTACTTTTCAAAGAAGCAACTAGACTCCCAAGAGCTGAAGAAGCTTCTTGGATGAGAAGCGAAATGTGATGACCCAGGGTGGGATACAAAACAAACACAGTCACAGAAAACAGGTGAAGCCCCTTTTATTCCATCACTTTGCTTCCAAGCTCCGAATATCCTAGACGGAAGACAAAAACTCCCATACAGTTACAAGAAGAAGGAAAAAAGCAACATAAACCAGGCAAGATAAGGGCTGGAGGACATCCACAGATAACACACTGGAAAGGATGCCAAACTCAGAGAAGAACCATAAACTAGAGATATTTCCATGCTTTGTTTCCAGCGTTTGCCTGTACGCATGTCCGTCCTCTTATCCAATTGTCATAGTTGCAACCTATAAAGAGGATCAAAGCCCTCTCCTCCTGAGCAGACCACATCTCTTCCTTATCCTTTCCTCCCTGCATGCCCAAGGATGGAGAGGAGATTGGCCTGGGCCCTCCTCTGACTGCCCAGCTGGCCTCTGCCCTTCCCCAGCCTCCTCCACAACCTCCAAAGCCAGACTTCCACTCCCTGTCGCCTGTTCCTCCTCTCCCTCAGAGTCAGTCTGCACCAGGGGCATCACACGAAATTTCTACAAAGAAAAAAACAGAAAGTCCAGTTGCCTCTTGTCAAAGCACCTTTGAGACATCATGATGGGATATTTTTTTTCATATACATAAAAATATTGCCTTGGGTGTTTTTCAAAACATGAGAAGATTTGGAACTGAGTGCCTAAGGATGCCTTAAGACATTGTTTATTTCCTCTTCTCCCTTTTAGGTCTCCTATTTATACAGGAGTACAATCACAAGGACTATTGTGGCACCCTTTATGCTTCAAGTGGCCTGAACACAATGAGTAGAATCTGACTCAGAATCAATCACCCAAAGTCTATCTTTAGATTTAATTGCAAGAAAGTCATAATTTAGCTCTGAAAATGCCTTCACCAAGAGGTTGCTGGTCTTTGGTGGTTTGTTGTTTGTTGTTGTTGTTTTTAAAGTTGACCAGGCTTATCACTGCTCTTTAGATCATCAGCCTTTCCGTTCTTAACTGTCTATGTCTGAAGGACAGAAGGACTTCAATCACACAACAATCTTCCCAGAATAATTTGAAGTGTTTGTGAGACAAATGGGTGAATGCTTTCATGGAATCTGCTGCTATTCACTGCTTCATGAATATGTCACAAAACATGTCAGATTGTAGAACTTTATTATTCCTTTTACAGGCTGGATCCATCTTTTCACATGACATTTTATTAAAGCTGCCATTTGTCACATTAAGCAGTTTCAGCAACAACAACAACAAAACAATTGGAAAATATGATTTTCCAGATCTCTCTCTCCCTCCCTCTCTCCCTTCTTTCATCCTGCCTTCCCTCTCTCTCTCTTCCTCCCTCCCTTTCTCCCCCCCCCCCTCTGTGTCTCTCTGAATGTGAGCATGCAGGTGTGGTTTTTATTTTTCTCTCTCTGATTTCCAAAGCAGGACAAAATAAAAATCTTGTATTGGGTGGGGTTAAGGGACCTGCAAGTCAACTGTGAAATAACAGCATACAATTTTCATTTTTAAAACCAAGGATCCTTAAATTATTCCTTGTGCTTTTTAGGTGAGAGACATCTTGAAAACAGAATCAAAATGTAAACATGCTAAGAGTTCAAAGGATTTGCAGCACAGACGAATTTGTGGTGTCTCGAAGCTGATATACTTTGCTTGTTGGATTGGTTCACTGTATTTCAATAGATTTTTTAAAGAATGAGTGTGAACTCCTAAGAGAGCCAACTTGGCATCTTCCACATGTGTTGACCATGTTGGCCTAAGAGTATTGGAAACCACAGTTCTGACACATCAAAGTCAAAGAAAAGGATCACCTATGAGCATTTTTATCATTTGATGATTACCTATATTAACTGGGAAAATCAAAACCAAACTGAAGCTGACATAGGAAATAATTACTGGGCATTGTCTTAGCCCAGGTGAGCCCATCCATGTCTCTGATTCTAAATTATCTACAAATTTTGATGGATTGGAAAGACCACCAGCTTCATAATTCAGAACAGAATAAAATAAGAGTTAGAAGAGTTGGAGGTCTTCTAGTCCAACCCCCCTGCTCAATCAGGAAACCCTATATTATTTCATACAAATGGTCGTCCAATCTCTTCTTTAAAACCTCCACTGGTGGAGCACACACAACTTTTGAAGGCAAGCCACTGCACTGATTAATTATTCATGTCCCAGGAAACTTCTCCTTCATTCTAGATGGTTCTCACCCAACTGCTAAGTTGGATGCAAATTAAAACTCAGCAATGTCTGGAGTGACCACTCTGGGTCCCTATTTCTGCACTGTCTGAGCCCATTTCTTCAGCATTTTAAGAACTGGATTACAGCTCCATGGGACAAGGCCAATATACAGGAGGAACATTTCAAAGGCAATCTGCTCAGGACTATTCAAGCAGAGCCTCTTTACTGGAATCTGTAAGCAGTTTCCAATTTGAGTCATGGAGAAGGATACTGTACCCTGACCACACCTAGAGTACTGCATCCAGTCACCACATTATAAAAAAGATATTGAGACTCTAGAAAAAGTACAGAGAAGAGCAACCAAGATGATTAGGGGACTTGAGGCTAAAACATACAATGAACAGTTGAGGGATCTGGACATGGCTAGTCTAGTGAAGAGAAGGACCAGAGGAGACATGATAGAAACCTTCCAATATTTGAGGGGCTGCCACAGAGAGAAAGGGGATCAAGCTATTTTCTAAATCACCTGAAGGCCAGAGAAGGAATAATGGATGGAAACTGAACAAGGAGAAGTTTAACCTGGAAATAAGGATAAACTTTCTGACAGTGAGAACAATCAACCTATGGAACAGAAGTTGCCTTTGGAAGTTGTGGAAGCTTCATCACTTGAGACTTTCAAGAAGAGATTGGACTGCCATTTGTCAGAAATGGTGTAGAGTCTCCAGATTGGGTGGGGGGTTGGAGTAGATGACCTATAAGGTCCCTTCCAATTCTGATTATCTGTTATCTGTTATCTAACAGTGATCTACCTGGCATTCATTTAGTTGCTTTTAATGAGACTATACTGAGGGAGGTTCAGCTAAAATGCTGGATTCTAGAAAGCCATAGCAGATGGCAAATGGAGAGCCCAAGCGATTGGAGCTAAGGGGAATCTGATGGATATGTAGCCAAAGTAAAATTAAGGATGACAGACAATCTAGATAGAAGCTGAGGAGTTCTAATAACCTCCTTGTGTACTATTTTATAATGTGGTATCCCATAAATGTATGGGGGCCACCGTTCTCCATTTCATTAAGGTGCATGCTGGCTAGAGCACTGTGGAAAAGATAGAAAATTTGACATATTTGAAAGGTTCCAAATTGGGGGAGTTTGCCCAAATCTAACCTGTCATGAAAGTAGGCTTCATTCGTGGACACAGAGCCAAATGAACATTAGAGCTCCAGAAGATACTTCCACAATCTTAAAAATAATGCTAACAGGAGGCATAGATAGCCATTCACAGTTGTAGAACCCACCACATAACCTCATACTTATGGAGGAGAGTTATGGACACTTTAAGAAGAAACAACTGAATTTAATGCTTTCCATCTAACCTCCATTGGCCTACATAGATAACTATGGAGTCTATGTTGCTGAGGAACCAACTGATTTTGCCCATGGATGATGGCATCTAACATATGTGAAACAAGATATTTTCTGTCTCTTCAAGTGTTTGCCAGTCAACTGGAGCAGGAATAAGAAAGCCTGAACTTGTTAAATTCAATCTCAAATCTTTTCTTGGAAAAACACATTGTGGAGGTCACAGGTCTTCTACAGTTTCTAATTTAGTCCCAAATTAGCAGGAAAAGTCCCATCAATTAGAATCAAGGTATAATGCGACTTGGCATATCCATCTTTCACTTCTTTTGCCATCATGACATCCATAGTTGATACTTCTCAGGATTAATTACGATCTGGATGCCGCTAATTTTTTTGAAGCCACTGAGAACCTGACAGCTCAATATTCTTCTTATGACCAAAACAGGGGCTCTTGGATCCCCAAATGGATTCGTACAGAAGCTTAGAAGCACTGAACCTCATTGTGCAAAGTTAAGCTAAACAAGAATAAACCTTTTTGCTTCCTCCAGGCATCCAGTCTATGGCCCGAAGCAAGGGTTATTTTAAGTTCTTGACTTGCGTTAACATGCACATTTTTTTTCCTCTTCGTTGCTTTCACTGTTTAAATTGGTTCAAGTACATGCCCCATCAGTTGTGTGAACAGGTCTCATGCCTCCCCACTATTTGCTATCTTAGGCAGCCAATCATTATTTTATAAAGCTGCAGAGCTGTTTTATTAATATTAATATACCTGCAGCAACTCCTAATTTCCTCCATCATTTTACTAATTAGCTGTATTGAATTGCAAATATCATCTGCATGAATAATGATGCCTCCAGTACTTGTTTCACTATTTGGGCTTGTACTCTGAGAAGTGTGTTAGAAAAGAACTAGAAGCTATACAGGGTTTTCTACAGCTCCCACTTGCTAGATTGGAAAAAGAAGAAAAATGGACAGAGAAGATGTTCTTTCCAGGGTTGCCTTTAGTGAAGTAAAAGGATTGGATAAACCATGTAAAAATAATTTTGAGTAGGACTGAAGTCACGTGGGAGGAGCTAGTTTCAGACCCTCCTCTGAAGGACTCTTTCTCAATCCAATCCACCTCACAAGATTGCTGTTGTAGGGAAAACAGAAGAAGGAAGTTGTGTTGGATATGTTCTCCTCCTTGAGTTGTTTGCAAAAACAATAAAGAAGAGCTATCAATGATCAAATGAATAAATAAGCTTCCTAATCTATTTTATGACTCTGATATTTTGAAGAAGCTGACAAGGCCATTTTTATCACTTCAGTGTTGCCACACTGGAGCTGAGGGGTAGGGAGGGGGGATTTGAGATAGAGAAGATTTTGTAGCCAAAACAAAATACTTTCTCTTGGGAACTGAGGACATTCTCACACCTGGTTGGAGGAAGGCGGAGTGATGCTACCCGATTGCCAGACTGAACATGATTGGACCATGTGACTGATTATTTTGAGAAAGCAATAAAATTTCACTTGTAATTTGGTAAAAACTGCGGGAGTGTTGAGAGTCGATTTTCACCAGATCTGTGCCAATATGATATTTCCAATAAAGCTATTCTTTGAGGAATTTGCCTGCCTCGTTTTGTTGGCTATGGGTCTATTACCTGGGACCCTGACAAAAATCAGGTTAGGGTTATGGAACAGAGAGTTATCTACGTACCATGATGAGCATGTGAATCACGATGGTGCCCACAAGCCCATGTTCCTTATCCCTGCCCTATTATTAGAAAGGAGATTATGAAATGTAATCCTTCTAAGACATTATACTAGATTAAATTTGCATGGAAATGATCTTTTGATTAACCATTTTGCTTATTCTGCTCCTGTGGGATCTTCCACTGAAGTTCAATCAAACATTTGGGTGGCTTTCCAAGGTCACTGCGAAGGGACAATCTCTGCTGCTATTCACTGTCCATCAAAAGCAGTTTCCACCAGTCCAAACTAGGATTCCATTCAATGAGCAATGGAGTTTCTATTCTTGAAAAGAATTGCAGTCTCCTGTGCTTAATTATACACAGCTCGGAACCGACTACTTCTTGTCATTGTGCTTTTTCTGAGTTGAAACTATTAAGACACAGGTTGTACCGTGGGACCCACTAATGTTGAATAAATGGGATCAACTGATTTATCTTGTCAAGCTGGCCATGCAGTTTTGTAGAATTAATGACATACTTCCCCCCCCCCCACCTTCAACACACATAAAAGTAGTGTGTGGAAAGAAATGGAGAGTGAATAGAATAATCAAAAGCTCTTTTTTTCTCTCCTCCCTTTCCTCTCTCTTTAATTCATATATCCTGAACTTTATATAAAAGTCCTTCACAGAACAAATTCCACTAATTAAATTCTGTCCAATAAGGCATTTTTCCCCCTTAGATTATCCACAAGTCCTTGCACATTCTTGCCAGCAAAGTGCTAATAACATCTTATTTATCTTCTTAAAATGAAATTTATTGCTACGCAAATGAAAAATGAATAGTGGAGGTGGGCTTCATAATTCCAGGGAAATAGGAGAATAAGGATTGGCTTTCTTTTTTGGCAGTGTTATGATGAAGCTTTGAATTGATGGCTCAAGGGATGAGAATCTGTTAAGCTTTCACTAAAGAGACAAAACTGGGACAACTATTTTTTTTCTCCTGCATTACTCATTCTTTGGAGAGAAACATCATCTGGTGGCAGGTTAAAATAGAAAAAAGAAAACCAGCCAGAAAACCTCCTTGTCTTTGGTCTCTCTGTTGAAGGAAGGTAAACAGGAGAGCCTCCCAAACAGAAGTAAAGCTAAACATTTCTGCAGAATGGCAGAATCGTCATGACCAGGGTGTCAGCTTTGGAAGCCATATTGAGATCCAATGCTCCCACACTGCCCCAATTGAGCCTGGGAAAGTGGGAGGGGGGAATATATTGGAGTATATCTTGTTAGACAAAGTAAAATTCTTTTTCTGATTCAAGGTCAGGTCATGTTGCACATAGTGAAAGGAAGTCTGAACTTGGGATGGATGGTAATTGGGCCATGTGATGTGATGATGGGTGCAAGGGATGGATTTATAGTTGTTATTTATTGTAAGGAAGCCCAGAACTTTCAGATTCGGGATTCCACAGTTGTGCCAGTTACTATCCAAATAAAAGAAGCCTTTGAGAGATGTCTGTTTCAGAGTTATTGGGTGGAATGGAGTTCTGCTGGAATGACACAGGGGTGAAATTCAGTTGGTACAGACCAGTTTGGGCGAACCAGTAGTTCCGATGACAAATTGACCCCACCCACCCACTACTGTGCTAGTCTGCCCTATATTCCCTTTGTTTGAAGCCCAGCTGATAAGCACAGCAGAGCGGATTGCCATGTCTCAGCTGTTTTACTCACCGGGGCTGCAGTAGAAGGTAAGTTTTAGAGCTGTTTTCAAATGCACTGTATGTGCGCGCAACTCACTAGACTGGTTGTTACAATGGTTCAATCCCACCACTGGTCATGACCCCAAAGATTCAACACCCAGGGTATCAAAGTCCCTACTCCAAGATACAGATCCCAGATCTTTAAAAGAATTTTAAAATTTAAAAGAATTTTAAAATTTAAAAGAATTTTAAAATTTAAAAGAATTTTAAAAGAATGAACGGGATCTTTTCTGAGTATTAATGCTATCATTTTGATAATGTTATCAATGCTCCAGATAGATGCAATAGGATACATGGACACAAAATGTGCCAAATTATTTGGCCCTGCCCATTCAAAGTTGGAGAATCTTTGAGACCAGAAAAGATGCTGGGAAATTAAGGATGGCCCAAGAATTGACCTACATTATTCCTGATATGTTTGGGGCAATTGGGACCGCAGATTTGCAATTGGAGAAAAACACTGTTTCCCACCTGGAATTTCAAGGTCAAGTGCATGAAAGACTAACCCTGTTCTGTCCACTCATGTAGAAGAGCAGGCAGAGCTAGAGGGCAGAGTAAAACATGTCATCAATTTAGAGTCTTTATATTGCCACAAGCAATTCAAACCCAGCCCCCCTTGAATTATGTTGACCTTTGTCTAGCACCTATTTAGTACTGACCATTACTTGACCTGAAACATGAAAGGACAGGAATCCCTCAAGTTTTGAACTGGATGAGGCTTGTCAGTCTATTTCTCACTGCTTTCCACAGACCAGTAAAGCTGTAGTAAATGGAATTTTGATAACAAATTATGGACATATAGATGCTTGCTCCAATGGGGTGAGGGGACATCATGTCCCACTCTCTCCTCTCTCTCCCCATTATTGCTTAGCTTTTAAAGCTAAGGAAAAATAAGTCTAAAGTTTAGTGTTGTTGATGATACTTCTCTTAATCCTTTAAACTCCTTCTCCTTCTTCACTTGGCTCTGAATTCCAGTGGTTCTAGGCTAAGGAGTTGACCGTCCATCATGGTTTCTCAAGTGCTCCTAGAAAAGTCCACAGCCATGCCTGATTATGACATTTACACTCAGTTGTTCACGCACAACATCTGGCAATCAGAGTTACACTTCTGTCAGAGAGGAAGAGTCTATTTAAATGTAATGGCTGATAGCTACCGAAATAGTATCCTTTGTGAGTATAATCTAAGTTAGCACAGTACTACTTGTGGTTGCAGCTGGGAGGAAGGAAGGAAGGAAAGATTTTGCTCACTGGCATATTTCCCCCAATCTGGGCTTCCATTCACTTCTGTCCAGTTCTCCCCTTTCCCACCACCCCAAGGTCAACATTTAGTCAACTTCAAGTTGTGTATATTTTATTGCCCTAGGTAACCAGCAACCAGGTACAATCATGGTTCTAGCTGCACCTCAATTCTGCAAACCATGCACTGTACATCTAAAGCAATGGGGAGAAACTGGGAAGGTTTCCAATAGTCTTCATATGTTCAGGCTTGCAGCTGGAAGGAAGGGTTTTGCTCACTGGCATTTCAACTCAGTACCATATGGTCATCTGTGACTGGAAAAGAACTGATCACATTTTGGCTTCATTCATTAATTTATTATTTTAGAAAAAGGAAGAAAAGAAAAATATGTTGATGTCCACCCACAGAGATCATATCATCCCCATTTCTCTGACCCTGTAACATGTGGGGGCTCCATTGTTGGACGTTTTCAAGAAGAGATTGGGCAGCCATTTCACCAGGATGGTATAAGGTCTTTTCCTCAAGCAGGAGGTTGGACTAGAACACCTTTGAGATCTTTTCCAACTCTATGATTCTATAATTCAGATTAAAGCTGGAAGGAACCTTGGAGGTCATCTAGTCCAGCCCCCTGCTCAAGCAGGAGATCCTTTACCACTTCAGGCAAGTGACTGCTCAGTCTTTTCATAAAAACTTCTGATGATGAAGCCCCTACAACTTCTGAAGGCAAGCTGTTCCACCAGCCAACCATCCTGATTGTCAGAAAGTTTATCTCCAGTTCCAGGTTGCCTCTCTCCTTGATTAGGTTCCACCCATTGCTCCTTGTCCTGCTGTCTGGTGCTTTAATTCTATGATTTTACATCATTCTTGTCCAATAACATATGGGACCAAGGTACAACCTAATTGGCCCATGTCATTTGCAGATTCTATTTTGATTTTGAATACAAACCTGAATTCCACAAAGCAGGTGTCAAAAACATACCCCTGGATGTATAAGCTCAAAATCAGTTTTAAGCACCTATTAACAGGTGGTTTACATAAGTCCACTTAGGTTATACCCAGCTTCCTTCATTTGAATAGCACAAATTAGTACAGAAGGAGAATGGATAATTAAGTGGAATTAATTATTTATCTACCACAAATCTTCCCCAAATATACCACATATAACATTTGCCCATCTATGGATGATGCTTCTGTATCATGTACAGTCCTGCAACTGATGTCTTCTTTTAGCAAAGGCCTTTGAATCCCTCTGAAATCCAGTTTTTTATTAGCCTTTCTTCCTTCATTCTCACCCCATCTTTTCCCTCCAAGAATGGTGCCTTTCTGGCTATTAAAAGGACACTAATGACTTTAATATGCTGCACAATTAAATATTGATTGGAAATGCTCCCCAAATAGATCTTCTTCTATATCTCCCTGCTTTCCAGGGAAAACTTCACCTCCCATTTCCTAAGCTGTCCCCATCCAGCAATTACCTTCATTAGGACCTGAGACTTGCTTAAAAGTACTTTTCTTGCTGCCACAAGTTTAATTAGACCACTCTTCCCAAGAAATTATTTATAGCTGAGCTTGGAAACTATTGTTAACTGGAATGTAAACAAGAGCCAGGCAAGGAATTCCCTGGATGCTGCTTTTGACTGGTGATCAGGTGCTTGGATTTTATTAGTATTAATCCCAAGTCTTGCCTCATCTAGGGGATGCATTTGTAAGAAAGGGTTGGGTAGAAGTGGGAATGAGGGAACAGGGAAGGTTTCCTGAATCTTCACCCTCTAAAAACTACTCCAGAAAAAATGGCTGCAGCAGTGAAACATAGCCGCCATCTATCTTTAACCAGAAGTAGAAATAATTTCAAAGTTTTCTCCCGAAGATGAAAGACTTAAAAGGAAGGATAATGACTGATTGCTATTGGGAATTAATTGCTGTCTAACATTGTATTATACCAGAAAAGGCTAATTTACCTTGTATGAATGGGGAAAAACAATGAACTCAAGGTTCAAGGCCATGAGTTTTACAATTTTAGAGGATCAATGTCCAGCTACTGAACTGAGAAGGTTGAATCCTGAGAAGATGGATGAAGCAAATGCAGGAAAAAATCTGGATCAAACAGGTATCTCTGCTTCTTCAAAAAAAGAATTAACACTCTTAGATATCCTAAAGGTGCTTTTTCAAGGGGCAACTGGACTTTCTAGTTTTTCTTTGAAGATGTTTTGTTTCTCATTCAAGAATCTGAAGAGAGCTGAAGAAGCTTCTTGGATGAGAAGTGAAAGAAAAATCAGAAAGTCCAGTTGCCTCTTGAAAAAACACCTTTGGGACAACCATGGCCTGGATGACTGAGAATCTCTATAGACTTTTAGCTGTGCATCTTAGGATAAATTCTTAGATATGTGCATCCTTACACCTTAGCAAAGAGGAGACAATGGTCACAAAAAGTGACAAGCAATGTTGTATTTAGGTTATAGTATGAAAGGCCTTTTCAGCCACCTATTATCACTTGATTTTTCACACCAATGTGGTGTTTCTTGACCTCAGCAATTTTAATGTGGGTAGACTTCAACTCCCAGAATTCCCCAGCCAACACTGTTCTAATAAATGAGGTAAGAAAGCTTCTCTTAACTTCTTCAATTCTCCAAATTAATATCCGTCAGTGAAATACTTCCCCTTCCAACCATTTTGTCTCCAGAAGGAAAAGGAAATCACAAGATACTTCTAAATGCAGAGGAAGGATATACAAATTCTTCTCCCTGTCAAAGTTGTCCTTTTATTCAATTTTCTCTCCCACCCCAGGCCTTTTAAAGTAGCCAACTAACATGGAGATCCAGGACAGATGACCTGAATAAAAAAGCAAAAATTTCCAAACAGAAAACAAACCAAATTACTTTCTAAAAATAAATGTGCATCTTCTTCAAAGACACCCAAAACTCACCACCAGGGGTAAGACAATCTCTGGGTCAAATTCAGCCCTGGTATGATCTCACTGAACTTTAGTTTAGAGATAATTAAGAGATCATGTGAAGTGTTGGGACTGCCTTTATGCTGCTCTGGTAAGACCATGCTTGGAATATTGTCACCACCATACAGAAAGATGTTGAGACTCTGGAAAGAGTGCAGAGAAGAGCGACAAAGATGATTAGGGGACTGGAGGCTGAAACCAGAGGTGGTATTCAGCAGGTTCTGACCAGTTCTGGAGAACTGTGAAAATTTTGAGTAGTTCAGAGAACCAGCAAATACCGCCTCTGACTGGAGATATTACGGTATCCTTCCCCAGCCATGTCCACCAAGCTATGCCCACAGAACTGGTAGTAAAAAAATTTGAATCCCACCACTGGCTGAAACATATGAAGAATACTTTCAGAGCTGAAGAAGCTTCTTAGATGAAAAGCAAAACATCTTCAAAGACAAACCAGAAAGTCCAGTTGCCTATTGATTAAGGGACTGGAGGCTGAAACATAAGATGAATAATTGCAGAACTTGGATATGTCTAGTCGAAAAAAGAGAAGGATAAAGGGAGGCTTTCAGGACGAGATTGGACTGCCATCTGTCAGAAATGGTGTAGAATCTCCTGCTTGGGCAGGGGGTTGGACTAGATGACCTACAAGGTCCCTTCCAACTCTGTTAAACTAAAAGTGATCTAAAGGGAGGACAAGATAAAAGTCTTCCAATATTCGAGGGGCTGCCCAGAGAGGAGGGGGCTGAGCTATTCTCTAAAGTACTTGAAGGCAGGACAAGAAGTAACACATGGAAACTTATCAGAGATTCTAGGCTTGGAGAGAAATGTCCTAACAAGGAGAACAATTAAGCTTGTCTCTAGAAGTTGTGGGTGCTAGTTCAATGGAGGTTTTTAAGAAAAGACTGGACAGCCATTTGTCTGGAATGGTATAGGGTTTCCTACCTTGAGCAAGGGATTGGACTAGAACAGTAGTTGCCAACCAGTGGTCCATGAGAAAATTTTGGTGGTCTGCAAAGAAATGTTCCCCCCAAAGCACTCTCCCCAAAGCAATTAAGGCTGCGCGGGAACACAAGGCTGTTCCTCCCACATAGCCCACTCACCCACTGACTCACACCCTTCAGCTGACCACAAACCCTACCTTGAGTAGAGCCACGTGAGCTGGAACTGGAAGGTAAGACCAATGGTGGGGGAGGGAAATCCACCCTGGAGTGGCTTGCTGACATTGGTGGGAAAGTCGGTCCCACATTCCAGAGCTGCAATAGTCACAGGACTGGCCCTTTGGTCTTCCCGGAGCAGCTAATCCAGTCCATGGCAGGCTGGTGTACCCAGGTGGAGAGCTGACCAAAGGGCCAGTCCTGTGACAACTGCAGCTCTGGAATATGGGACCGATTTTCCCACCAACGTCAGCAAGCCACCGTCAGTCAAAATTCATATTAGTCCCCGGGATTTAAAATTATGAGTTTGGTGATCCTTGAGGTCCAAAAGGTTGGGGAACCTTGGACTAGAAGACCTTCAATGTCCCTTCCAACTATGCTCCTGTTACTGAATCTTGCTGCAATATGGTCAGGAGAAATGATTTTAAAACTGCAGCTAGGGAAGCAATTGGAAAATTGTATCCTGTCTCTCTTGTGTGTGCAGAAATAGGTTTCATCTTTGCTCATATCAGTTCCATGCACATTACTGGATTTTCTGGAAAAATTATAACAGAGCGCCCTCTTTAGTGGAGAATCTTTACTATCTGCAACAAACATCTGTGCCGAGGTCCCTGTTTATTCTTTTAGCTCTGTTACCATAGAATCCAAGTATTTTTCCCTAAGTATTTACAGCTTTAAGATAGAAAAGGGGGAGGGAAGGCCCTCAAACCCTTTAGAGGCTGGACTATTTTTAGTCATGTCTCTAGCTATGAAGAAATGCAAAGGATGGCTGGAGATTAGGCTTTAGAAAGAATTCTGCTTCCTACTGCTTTTATTACCAGCACTCACAGAATATACTGAATAATAGAGTTGGAAGGGACCTTGGAGGTCTTCTAGTCCAATCCCCTGCTCAGGCGGGAGACCTTCAATCAATCAGAATAAACCCTTGATCAATCAGAAGGGATCTTGGAGATCTCCTAGTCCAATCCCTTGCTCAAGCAGGAAACCCTGTACCATTTCAGAGAAGTGGCTGTCCAGTCTCTTCTTAAAAGCCTTAAATGATGAAGCACCCAAAACTTCTGAAGGCAAGCCGTTCCATGAATTAATTGTTCTCATTGTTAGAAAGTTTCTCCTAAATTTCAGGTTGCTTCTCTCCTTGATCATATTCCATCCATTGTTTCCTGTACCTTCTGGCACTTTAGAAAATAGGTTGACTTTCTCTTCTTTGTGGCAGCCCATCAAATATTGGAACACTTCTATAAAGTGAGCATAACTGGTGAACAGTAGTGATATCTAGTGAACACAGCTGTCCAGGGAGTGCAACTAGTGAACACTAGTGCTATCTCATAAACACAACTGTCTAGTAAGCATAACTAGTGAACACTACTGCTATCCAGCGAACACAACTGTCTATGGAGCACAACTGCTGAACACTAGTGCTACCTAGTGAACACAACTGTCTAATGAGGACAACTGGTAAACACTAATGCTATCTGATGAACACAACTAGTAAGAACCATTAGTGAACACTAATGCTATCTAGTGAACAGAGCTGTCTAGCAAGCACAACTAGTGGACGCTAGTGCTATCTGATGAACACAACCTACCTAGTAAGTGTTACCTAGTTTAGGAGTGGCAGCTCTTCAGGACAGGGTAGGGAGGATAGTTTTTGTAGTAAACAATCTCAAGTATCTAAATCTAATTTTCAAAAGTAATCCAGGTGTTTAGCAATTTGAGTTAATTTTTTTTGGTATCTTGCAATTATTTTACATGCTTAATTCATTCAGTTTAATTTGAACTTCACCAGATCCAATATTTGCAATTTAAAGGCATGAAGCCTTTAACACTTAACACAGGAGCTGGGTGTGGAAAATGATATTTTGTGGATACATCCTACAAGCAGATGGTAATCACTGTATTCTTTTTTACCCTGTAGCAGTATAATGGCATTCACATATTTCAGGGAAACATGGTCTGCTTAACCTAGTTTATTAAAGGAGGCCCCATTAATTGGGTTTGTGCATCATGTTAAGGCATATATTATGAAACTGAAAGAACAGCTGGTTGAGTTCACACAATATATTATGATAACACCAACAAATCAGCCGTTGGCATCAACAGAGAAGAATTACTACCCAAATGGGTTGCCTGATGCAATCCAAAATATGACTTCCAGATGTAGGATGGACAAAGCAGCAATCGTAACTAAAACAAAACATAATAATTTTCTTTTATTTGCCTTGTCTTAGCCAGGGCTTCATGCAGTTATGAGCCTGGCAAAAACGCGGCAAGGGAGAAGAGTTAGCAGTGAAGTGATAGAATCTGGACTCATCCCGGTTAGGAAAATAAAAGCAGGAGGTGCCAATCCAAGACTGGGGATGGTTGGGGCAGTGGTAGCCACAGCAACAGCTGCAGGATACTGAAGGGAAAAGATCAATGGGAGATTGGATGAAAAAGCCCACCCAGAACTGGATGTGGAAGCTTTCAAGAAGAGACTGGGCTGCCATCTGTCAGAAATGGGGCAGGGTCTCCTGCTTGGGCAGGGAGAATCAAACTAGAAGACGTCCAAGGTCCCTTCCAACTCTGTTATTCTGGATGATGGCACTAACAAACCCAGATATTGGATGACAGACTGTTGAAGCTGGTAGCCAGAATTGGGCACAATATACTACTGTTATAGAGGGATGGGAGAGGTGGAAGGCTTGCTCTAGAAGTTGGGGTCCCCCAAGATGATTTGAATGGTGCACCCCCCCCCACCCAGAGTGAGGGTTCACTCCTATGAATCTAGGAGTGGATACTCAGCAGAATAACAGAAAAACAGAGTTGGAAGGGGCCTTCTTCTAATCCAACCCCTGCTCAGGCAGGAAACCCTGTACCAGGGGTCTTCAAACTTGACAACTTTAAGACTTGTGGACTTCAACTCCCAGAATTCCTCCTCCAATCATGTTGGCTTAGGAATTCTGGGAGCTGAAGTCCACAAGCCTTAAATTTGCCAATTTTCAAAACCCTTGCCCTTTTACCATTCTGGACAAATGGCACCTTTCTCTCTGGATGAAAGCCAGAGAAAGGGTGTGTTGTTGTATGTATGTGTGTGTGCTTGTACCCCCCGCCCCAGCTAGCCAATGACAAAGACCAGTCTTTGGATGGGTTAGATTAGGCATGAACAGGGATGGAGATGCAGTTAGGGAGAGCTGTTTCTGGCACTGAAGTCTCTGACATTCACTCCTCTGGATAACTGAACTTACTGGAGGGTTGAAGAATGGTTGAAGGGATGGTTGAAGAAGAGCAGGACCTCTGCCTCAGAGGAAAGGGATGCCAGAGCTGAAGGGGACAAGTATATGCATGTGAAAAAGTGGATAATTCATAAAATTGTAAGAATTCTAAGTGGCTGAGATGTCTGCTTAAATAAGAATGAGTCACACTGGAGGTGTTACAGAGATTCTCCTTATAACCCCTTGTCTGACACATTTGCCAAAGCTAGCTAATGGACCGGGATTAAAAAGCCATCCAACAGAGCTGCCAGAGAATCTTCCATAAGACACTTCCTTCACTCAAAAGGCACTAAGGCAAACCCTTCTGTGGACATCCACCAGAGCACTTGGTGCTAAACTGGTGCTCTTTATGGTGGCAGAGGAAAAATATGAAGATAGAACTGAAGCAATCCCATCAGCACAAGTATGGCAGTGTGGCAGCCATATCCATTCCTATACTTGTAATGGCACACTTCTCATGGTCAGAAGATTGGGAATATTAAACATGACCAGGATAGGTCTTTGAGGGCCACATATAGTTATCTAGTTGTGCATATGTGCACTAATGCCATCTAAAACCTTCTTGTCACAATCCCTAGATGCATTTGGCTGGAATTGCATTACTCTGTTTAGGTGGTGTACACCACCCACCCACCCACCCAACTAACTAACCAACCAACCATCTAACCAACCAACCTACAATCAACCAACCATCCAACCAACCAAGAACCAACCAACCAACCATTAACCAACCAACCACCAGCCAACCAACCAGTCAAACAACAATTAACCAACCAATCATCAACTAACCAAACCAACCAACTAATCAACCAACCAGCATTTTTCTTAAAGATGCAGAGATCAAGTTTTTTTTTAAAGATAGCTAAGAAGATCACTTTCAAAACTATAATTCAGTATTTTCAGCTGAAAAGTTATGTGTTTAAATTTCATTTTTAAAAAAATTGCTATCCTAACTAGCTACAAACAATCTCCCTACTATTTTAAGAGGAGTTCTTTTTCAGCTTGTTTTCCAAATGGGACCTAATGCTCAGGAGGTCTTCTAGGAAGGGTTTAGACTAGTTTTTCTCAACCTCAGTCAGGTCAAGATGTGTGGCCTTCAACTCCCAGAATTCCCCACCTAGATAATTGCCTGGGGAATTCTGGGAGTTGAAGTTCACACATATTTAAGTTGCTTTGGTTGAAAAACAATAGTTTGGATGAACTCACAGCAGGTTTAAGATTCTTTGGCTGGCAGGAACAATTGTGGTATGTCTCTGTGTTGGATTTCCAATATAACACTATGCTAGAACTATAATTTTCCCCTTAAATTGACTCAAGAAATCCAATATTTACAGGTATGATTTTTCCAGTGACGTTCGTTTGCTCCCTACAGTGCTTATATATCTAAAAACAATAATATAGGAGTAGAGAGAGCTTTAAATGAAACAACACAAGGTAGGAATGATCTGTCTGGTTTCCTTTTGATTTTTTTCATCTCCAGAACATTAGAAGACAATCCTGGTCCAAACCCCATTTAGATGCAAGTCAGCTCCTTCTGCATCCAAGCCAAGTCTGATCAAACCCCATTGTACCTCTAGACAGGCAACACCAGGGGAATATCTATTATTTTAAAGGTATAATTGAGCCTAATTCTTCACTTATCACACTGTGACATGTTTTTATATAGTTTATTATCTCCATCATAGCACCAGACCCACTGGGTCCATATCTATTCTTTGGCATTTCCTGCAAGTTCCTCATCTATAGTATTTCTTGTTATCTCCTTGATTAAGTTAGGGATTCTGGTCTCTCAAAATCCGCCTCCCCACCAGTAAATGTCAGCATTCATAGCTTCCCACTGTAAGAAGGAAAATGCCTTTTTTACACCTCCCCCTTTTGACCTATCTGTCGTCTCCTTGCTTGTTTGATTAATTGGGGACTTTGATTCCCTCTGTTGAGATAGTTATCCTTTACTTCTTTCTTCAGACACAAAGGAGACAAATTTCTAAACCAGAATGGGGCCAGATTCATAAAAAGTATATGGTAGACTTGAGGAGATCTGGCCAAAGAAGAACAAAACTCAAGGAAGCTAATGGTGTCAACTCTGAAGCCATTTTGAAGTGTCTCCAGGGCTGCCACAGTGAGGCTGAATGGAGCTGTGGGAAGGGGGGGGGGTAGAGATAGCTGTGGATTTGTAGCCAAAATAAAATTCTTCTCCTGGGAACCAAGGATATTCCCACCAGGTGCTGGAAAGTCATGGACTGAAGCCAGCTGGAGTTGTGACTGTGACCTGGCTGGACCATGTGATTGACTTGTCAACTGGAAGGGGGGGTGGGAAAGAACTTTGATTTCTAATTGGGGTCGGGAAAACCTCCCATCTTTCAGAAGCTCTTTTTTTGGCAAAGCAACTCTCGAAGACTTTTCCAAGAGGTGGGAGATCTACCCAACTTAAACCTATAAATCTCATTTGGAATATTTGGTTTGACATAGTACATTAAGTTGTAAGCTCATGGGTTTGGTTTTGTAGGCTGGGCTAATTCAAGCAGTTGAAAACAAGAGTTGAGCAAACTATGGTTTAAGGCAATATGTGCATCGAGTGTGATTCAGAGATTCTTCTCTCCATTCTTCCTGACAGAGCATTGCGATAGCTAGCGAGGTTTTTAATACATATCAGGCTCTTACAGGTGTGAATGTGGTTGAGACAACCAAGATAATGTATTGGTTAGGGTAATGAATTAGCAATGGAGAGACCTAACTTCTAATCCACCTTCAGCCTTTGAAGCTCACTGTGTAATTTTGGGCCAATTGCTTTTTCTCAATCCAAGAGAATAAAAAATGTTGTTGTGGATACAGAATGAAGGGAATTCCTCCCATGAAGGCACCTTTGAACAGTTGATAAACAAAAGGCAGGATGTAAATCTAAATTACAATAATAATAGATTTGCACGGTACTTAGAAATACAGTGGCTGCTTCCTTATTATTCTCCATACTTGGTTAGTGTTAATGATGACTTCATGTCTTTTGGGAGGTGGGTAAAAAGGAATGTAATGTTGTTCATGAATACTGCCTGTTGGATTAGTTTGAGATTCTATGCATCCTATGAGCCCATTAACTGATTTAATCTTGTTGAGTTCAGCTCTTGTTGAGTTCTAACAAGAGAAATACAGGTAAATCTTTGACTTAAAATTGCTGTAGCTAAAGCAAGACATTTGTTAAGTGAGTTGTGTCTCATTTTATGACTTTTTTGCCACTGTTACTCAATGAATTAACTGCAGTTGTTAAGTTAGTAACACAGTTGTTTTGTGAACAACTTTTGAACAACTAGTGAACTTTTGTTTAGTGAACAACTAGTGAACTTTTTTGTCAGAAGTTCACAAAAGTGACTGCGGGACATTGCAACCATCATAAATAGAGTCAGTTGCTGAGCATCTGAATTTTAATCATATGACTACGGGGATGCTGCAATGGTCATGTGAAAAACAGTCATTTCTTTCAGTGCCATTGTAATTTCAAATGGTCACTAAATGAACTGTTGTAAATTGAGGATTTTTCACATCATTCTGACCTGGAGATGGCATGAATTAAGGTTAGGGTTAAACCCAGAGGTTGGATTTAGCAGGTTCTGATCAGTTCAGGAGAACCAGCAGTGGAAATTGTGAATAGTTCAGAAAACTGGCCAATCCCACCTCTGACTTGCCCCACCCCATCTATTCTCTGCCTCCCATTGAATGCCAGCTGATTGACTGGGTCTTCTTTGGTTGCCCGGCACAGGAGAACAGAGCTGGAAAGCAGGTTAGTGGGTGTGGGGAATGGGGATTTTGCAGTATCCTTCTCCTGCCACACCCACCAAACCACACCCAAGCCACACCCACCAAGCCATGCCCACAGAACCAGAAGAAAAAACCATTTGAATTCCACCACTGAGTAGTCAGAGGTGGTATTTAGCAGGTTCTCAGCAGTTCTGGAGAACCGGTAGAAGAAATTTTGAGTAGTTCAGAGAACCAGCCAATATCACCTTGGACTGGCCCCACCCCCATCTATTCTCTGCCTCCCATTGAGTCCCAGCTGATTGGCCCGGTCTTCTTTGGTTACCCTGCACAGGAGATCAGAGCTGGAAAGCAGGCTAGTGGGGTGGAGAGGGAATGGGATTTTGCAATAACCTTCCCGCGGAATGAGGAAGGAATGGGGATTTCACAGTATCCTTCCTCTACCACGCCCACCAAGCCATGCCCACATAACTGGTAGTATTTTTTTTTTTTTAATCCCACCACTGGTTAAATCACAAGGTGAAAAGCAATGATGGGCTGCTGCTGGTTCGCACTGGTACAAATGACGATCAGTTGGCCCCACCCACCCGCCCTATCCTGTCTTACATTTCCCTCTTTTGCAGCTCAGCTGATTCACGGGGCAAAGTGGATTACTGTGCCTCAGCTGTTCTACTCATTGGGGAAGGCTACAAGGTGAGCTGGCGAGCTTCAAATTCTTATTTTTTGAATGATCCGTGTGCACACAAAGTTTGCATGCACACACAAAGCATGCACTCACAGAACCGGTTGTTCAGCTGTTTGCAGCCCACCACTGGTGAGAAGGGAACATTTATCTCATCCGGAACAACATCTCTGCTTAGGATGGAAGTTACGAGGTCATTTCTAATGGATGACCATCCAGTCTGTTTGAAGGACTTCGGTAAACAAGACATTACCATTACATGGAGCAGTCTGTTCTAGCCTGAAAGTATTTCCTGATCAGTTTAATCCATCAGTCCTTGTTCTGTCCTCTGGAGAAATACAGAATAAATCCATTTCTCCCTTGGCGTGAAAGCTCTTTAGATGGTTGTGGCAGGCAAGCTGTATTCACTGGAGTTTTCTGATGGGACACATTTGTTAGGATTATACAGCTCCAGCTGCTTGTGTAGCATTTCCCTACAATGATCCTGTGTGGTATAGAGTGTCAACTCTGAAGCTAACTTGACCTAGGCCATTTTGAGGTTTCAGGGTTGCCACACTGGAACTGAGGGATAGAGAGATAGCTGGGATTTTGTAGCCAAAACAAAACACATTCTCCTGGGAACCAAGGTCATTCCCACAGGTGGCCGGAGAGAGGAGTGATTGACAGTACCTTGATTTGGACCATGTGACTGATTGTTTGGAGAATGGAGAAAACTTTTACTTTTAATTAGGTGAAAACTGCAGGAATATTCAGAGTTGGTTTTCACCAGCTTCTGCCAATAAAATATATCCAGTAAAACTATTCTTTGAGGAATCTATCTGCCCCAGAGTTTTGTTCATTATGGGTGTATTACATGGTATTCAGCAGGTTCTGACCAGTTCTGGAGAACTGGTAGTGGGAATTTCGAGTAGTTCAGAGAACCAGCAAATCCCACCTCTGACTGGCCCCACCCCCATCTATTCTCCACCTCCCGAGTCCCAGCTAATTGACTGGGTCTTCTTTTGTTGCCCTGCACAGGAGAATGGAGCTGGAAAGCAGGTTAGTGGGGTGGGGAGGGAATGGAAATTTTACAGTATTCTTCCCTTGCCACACTCACTAAGCCATGCCCACAGAACCAGTAGTAAAACAATTTGAATCCTACCACTGTTTGACACCCTGACGTAGAGAGTGATTGGTCCAAAATTACTCAGTGGGTTGTATACCTGAAGGAAGATTTCAGCTTGAGGCTCTCTGTCCTAAACTAAAACCTTCTCCACTATCCCATCTACAAACACCAATATTAATGGCTGGCGGTTAAAGAATTGATGAAGCAGTGTTTGGATATTCTTGCCTGTGATGGGAAATATAATATATCTTTCTACCATTTGTAATTATGCTTTAATAAAATTACATCAACTTAAAATGCTTATGAAAAATACAATAACACTACAATTCTCACGCGGGGAAAATAGGTTTGATATAGCATAGAATAATGGAATAGGGAAAGTCTGGCAGGTCCCAAAGATGCTTTTTCAGCAGGCAAGTGGACTTTCTTGTTTTTTTTTTTTAATTTGAAGACATTTCACTTCTCATCCAAGAATCTTCTTCAGCTCTGACAGGATAGGGGGGAATGGAAGGATCCTGTCAGAGCTGAAGAAGCTTCTTGGATGAGAAGTGAAATGTTTTCAAATAAAACCATGGCCTCCTGAAAAAGCACCTCTGGAAAAACCATGACTTGGACAACTGAGAATCTCTACAGACTTTTACCTATACAACTTGGAATGGACACCTTTGGAATGGTATGGGAGTAGGAAGGGATTTCTGGAGGAAAAACTGCAGACCACAGGAGCCAAGAGCACTACTCAGGTGACCCTGAGGACACAGATGAACCTCCAAGTGGCCTCAATGACCTCTAAAAGGATGCAAATGACCAGCTGTCTGCAAGGAGTATAAATCTTTTCCTTCCCCACCATCCAGTCACAGCTGGAGAAACTTCTTGGATGAGAAGTGAAACGTCTTCAACAGAAAAAACAAGAAAGTCTAGTTGCCTCCTGAAAAAAAGCACCTTTCAGACAACCATGACCTGATAACAGATAATCAGATAACCTGGATGACTGAGAATCTCTATGGAAAATCTGGCAGGGTTTCAGTTCGCCCCATCTTACACCAAGTAAAATCAAGGTGGATTTATATGAAGTTGCTTATGTTTCTCAGGACTGAGTCATCTTTTATGTAATAAGCATCCCTATGCCCTTTTCATTTAATGGCTTACAGATAGTCCTTGACTTATAACTGTTGATTTAGTGACCATTCAAAATGACAACGCTGAAAAAAAGCATCTTTGCACTTTACAATCATTGCAGAATCCCGATGGTTACATGATCAAAATCCATGGTTTTTGGCAACCATTTTTTTGATGGCTGCAGCATCCCTGAGTCCTATGATTGTCATTTGCAAACCTTCCCAGCCAGCTTCTGGCAAGCAAACTTATTCGGGGTAGCCAGATCTGCAGAACAACTGCGTGCTTCACTTAACAACTGTTGTGTGATTAACAACCATGGCAACAAAATGTTTTTTTAAAAAATCAGCCGTGGCTCACTTAATGATGGCTATGATTCGCTTAACAACCATGGCAAAATAATTCCTAAAATTGGGTTTGACTCGCTTAATACAAGTAGCCTTCAACATACGGCCACAACCGAGCCCAAAATTTCTGTTGCTTAAGTGAGATGTTTGTTAACTGAATTTTGTCCCCGTTTCAGGATTTTTCTCACCCCATTTGTTAAGCGAAACCTTGCAGTTCTCAAATTCCTAACATGGTCATTAAGTGAATCTGGCTTCCCCACTGATTTTGCTTGTCGGAAGGTTGCCAAAGGGACCACGTGACTCCTGGGACACAGCGACTGTCATAAGTATGAGTCGGTGGTCCAGCATCCAAATGTAAATCACATGACCATGGAGATGCCGCGTGATAAATGGCTGTAAGTCACTTTTTTTCAGTGCTGTTCGAACAGCTGCTAAATTGTTGTGGTCTGTCAGCCGCCGGACCCTTCAGCAGCTGAATCAGATGAGGAGGAGGTATGGGAGTCAGGTCAGCATCAGGGCAATCTGCGAGGGGGAAAGATAAATCTATCTCAGCATCTACTTCTGTCCTACTAGGGCAGCACCATTGAGAGTATCCTGACATACGGCATTCTTGCATGGTATGGGAACAGCTCTGTAGCAGACAAAAAAGCTCTACAGAGAATCATTAACACTGCCCAAAATATCATCAGGCTCCAGCTACCAGCCCTGGATGACATCTTCTCATCTCGCTGTTTGAGGAAGTCGCACAACATTCTCAGAGACTCTTCCCATCCTGCTCACAATCTTTGTGAACTGTTGCCTTCTGGCAGAAGATACAGAACAATTAAAATGTTTTCTGAACAGTTTTTATCCCAGAGCTATAATTGTACTTCACAATGCACTTAAGGACCACCATCAGTGAGCTGTTGGAGAGCATTACTTGGTCTGTGGTGTGGACGCTTGTGTGTTTTTAGGGGGCGAGGAATTTTGGTGGGTTGGGAGGTGTTTCGGGATTGTCATGTGTGTGTGCATGTTGAGTCTGGTCCCTGGGTGTTATGTGAATTTCGTTGTATGTATACTGTGTGTATACATACAATGACAGTAAAGAATTCAATTCAAGAGGGAGTGGAACTCAGAGAGAAAGAGAGAGAGAGAGAGAGATTGGGTAGTCTGTCAGCCCTCAGATGGAGAGTCGACAGCCCCAAAGTCTGGAGGTGGCTGATGAGGAAGAGGAGGAACAGCTAGGTCTAGTGCTTGATGCACGGATGCACAGAAGGCAGAGGAGAGGAGAGCAGTGGAAATCTATGGGCCGGTCCTTGGGACAAAGAGCCACTGCTGCTAGTCAGGCCCCACCCTAGCTCTGGGGATAAAAGGCAGGGGGCAGAGATGAATAGATGTGGCAGACAACTATTCATTTCCTGGGCAGACAGACTTGTTAGGCTGCAATGAGAAAAAAACTTTTTGCCAGGGTTCCTAATAAAGGAATCTTTGAGTTAACTTCAGAGGGGTTTGTCGTGTTTGGGTAGCTGGGTCAGAACATAAATGAACTGTTGTACATTGAAGACTATCTATAACTGCCTTACTTAGCCATGGGGAAAAAAAAATCAGGTCTTAATTGAGGGTGTAAGTTGAGAAGTACCTCTACTGTCTCCTTCCCATTCCCAAGACTATTTCTATGTTCCATCACAGCCACTGACCTACCTTCCTTCTCTTCCCTGGTGCATTTGCAGGAAAGAAAATCAGGTGGTGGAAAAAGACCCTGGATTGGACTATGATTTGCTAATTCATCCCCGAGTTCCTGCCTCTGGTGACTGACATTTTACTCCCTGCAGCTTTCAAGGCCAGCTTCTCTTCTCTGCCCCCCCCCCACATCCCCAGATGTTTCTGCCCCCACCCCACCTCCAAGCTTCTTTCTCCCTTAGGACCAGGACTGAAACTATCGCAACTGCATCTCAAGTGCATACCGAGTCAGTTTAGGGACAGTTAATTTCCAGTTCTTTCCAGATGGGTTGGAATAATATCCCCAGGTGGTAAATACATTATTAAGAAGGCAGTTTGGTGTGAAATTGGCTATTAAAATATAGATAAAGTTTAATATATTGAGCTCCTTGTCAGAAAAATCACTTTAGAGGGAGCTTATTATTTGTTTGATATTAAAGGGAGTCACAGCTCTGCTCGGAGTGACAAATGGGAGGAGGGAAGGGTAGGGATGCTCCTGGTAATGAACAAAAGCTTTTTAACATTTAAATTTAGGCTTCTGCATGATACCCCTGGCTGATTGGAGCCACACCACACAATGATTCACTCTGCCATGGCAAGGAGGGTTGCGTGGCAATATCCAGGGGATGCTGTGGTTGCTGCCATATGCCTCCTTTGTTGAAATCTAGGGGCTTAGAGGGGGAAATGAGTCTGCCCTTTAAAAGCAACTCTGTACCCTGGGAAGCCTCATTTTCTCTCTCCCTGGAGAAGATTGGAGACTCTTTACTTTAATGCCCCCGAGAATTACATACTGATGGAGATGGCCAGGCTGGGAAGACATGCAAATCCACACAGCCGTTTACCGCTGTGGTTGTGTAATGGGAAAGATTCCTATACAGAGCTTATTTCTAAACCATATATTTCTAGGTGAATCCTTCAAGCCAGGTTTATATGCAACAGTGACAATTTTCACCTCGCATGTTAAGCCATAACTTATGGTTGATAAGCTACAATGGTTGTTGCCACACACTAAGCCACCATTCTTATGAGTAAATGTGATATGAACCCACTTTTTAAGAATAGCCAAAGGCCACATAACTTGAATTAAAGGATCTAGCTGAGATAGCTGGTAGAATTCTCATGAGCTTTGCTCCATCTAACAGATGGAGTGTCATCTGCTCAGGGCTCTTGCCTGTGGCTTAGTTAGCTCTTCAACTGGCAGAAAATTAAACTAGAATAAAATGTGCTGTCCGGAGTGGTGCGGTGGCACACAGGTGGAGCTCTCGTCTCACAATCAGGAGGCTGTGACTTCAATCCTAGGTCGAGGCAGATATTTCTCTCTCGGGGCACAATGAGAATTTATCTGCTGAATAAAACTCCGCATCAGCAACAGGAAGGGCATCCGGCCATTAAAACATTCTGCTACTCCTTTATGTTGCCCTGACTCCATCCCTCAAAGGATTGTCGGGTCATTAAAAAATAATGATGATGGTGATAAAATGTGCAGTCCCTACTGCTAATGCCTATACTGTCACCAACAGCAATTTTCTTATTTATGGCAATAAAAGTATATTGACCAAAGGGATTGTCTATGGAGAATCTCAGTCATCCAGATCATGGTTGTCCCAGTGCTTCTTTTTTTTTTCAAAAAGGCAACTGGACTTGTTTTTCCTTGAAGACGTTTCACTTCTCAGTTTCTCTCAGTGAAGAACTGAAGAAGCTTCTTGGATGAGAAGCGAAACATCTTCAAGGAAAAAAACAACAAGTCCAGATGCTTTTTGGAAAAGCACCTTTGGGACCACCACAGGGATCCCCTTTTCTGTCTCCACCTCCCCACCTACCAAATATCCCCCAGCCGATAGGAAAACATCAACCAATTTATCAATCTGAACTGGGCAGACACTGTGGCTCGGTTTTAATGGTGGTTGTATCAGCACGTTCAGGCATCTATCCAAAGTCGTGCTTTGGAATTTGTACAAACTCCTGGTCACAACCAGTGGGAGTGGGAGATATGGAAGAAGGGGAATAAAACTCCTTATTGACTGGAATTTCTATCCCACAAATTAACAGGTTTAAAGAACCTGGAAAATACAGAGTGAGATTTCTCTGTTTTGCTAACCTTGTGTATTATAAAGAACTAGCTCGACATCCGTGCTTCGCTACGAAACTATGTGGTCAGGCTTACTTTTTGGGGAAGAAAATAAGGGGAAAAAATTCTGCCCCTGCCTACCAGCATTCACTCATCTGGCTAGCGTCCTGTCAGCGTGTGTGCGAGTTGAGCTGTTTGGGGTGTTTGGAAAAGTATTTGGTGTGTGAGCAAGAAGGAGACAGCAAGGAGACTGGGCGTGGCTTAGCTCAACTGTTCTGTATTAAAGCTGCTTGGTGCTGTGAAACTGAAAGTGAAACTCCTCTCCTTTGCTTATGTTTTGCATGTGGAACAGATTTCTTTTCAGGTGGGGAGCGGGAGTAGAACTCCTTAACATCAGAACGTGCTTTATTTATTTTATTTGATTTATCAATTGCTTACAAGATAATAGGTATAAGTAAAAACACAGTTATGAATACATCAAAGAAAAATAAAAGAAGCAATAGGACAGGAATGGTAGGCACGTTGGTGCGCTTATGCACGCCCCTTACAGACCTCTTTAGGAAAGGTATGAGGTCAATAGTAGACAGTCTAAGGTTAAAGTTTTTGGGGTTTGGGGAAGAAACCACAGAGTCAGGTAGAGTCTTCCAGACATTGACCTCTCTGTTGCTGAAGTCGTATTTCCTGCAATCAAGTCTGGTGCGGCTAACCTTGAGTTTGTATCTATTGTGTGCTCTTGTGTTGTTATGGTTGAAGCTGAAGTATTCATTGACAGGTAGGACATTGCAATATATGATTTTATATTCTATACTTAGATCTGACCGAAGGCGGCATAGTTCTAATTTGCTAGGTCTAGAATTTCAAGTCTGGTGGCATAAGGTATTCTGCAAGGAGCAGAGGAGTGGAAAACTCTTTTTGTGAAATAATAATATTATTATTAATAAAAATAATAATATAGGAAAGACCAATGCTCTGATGGTCATTTTGAAAAATCCTTTCTTAGTGAGCACCAAGAAACCAAGAGGAACATACATGCCAAATTTCAAGTTTGTAGGCTTTACAGTTCTGGACATTTTGTGATTTCGCTTTTATATACAGTATATAGATAAAAATCAACACCCTCTTCCCTGTGGCAGCCCTTCAAGCATCAGAAGAATCATGAAAGTATTTCCAGAAACCTAGTGACTCTACACTCATCTCTTAAGAAAATCCAGTTCACAATTCACATTTGTTATATAAGCATCCCAGTATAAACTCAACTTCTTTTATTTGAAGGCATCAGCCCTAAGAGAAGAGGAGAATCCTGTTGAATGCATCAGAGAAGAAAATAAATTCCATCTCTTCCTGCAGTTCAGCAGAGGTCTTTATTTAGGTCTCACATTACTAAGACTTCATTAGTTTTACAAAATATACTACAGCACATTTACTAGAGGGCTATGAAGTGGCATAAATAATTAAAACTAAATTATACTTGTCAGGGAAATGTACAAAGTGTATTCCCTGCCCTTCAATACATTATCCTAGCTTTTGGGGATTCTGTATGTTTGTTTGATTGCATGCACAGTCACAAAATGCTTCCCCCCCAATGATATAACACTTGAAGGGTGTTTTTTTATTAATTGAGGAATCTCCGGAGATCCTTCTCCTCTCCTCTGACAGGTACATGATCAAATCACAAAGTGTAGGAAGCCAGCATCAACGTTAGCCATTGGCTTCATCCCACAGCTCTTTATTTACGCTTGCAATGATTTTGTGTGTTTTTCAGAACTAAATAGCTCCCCTAAAGCTACCTATTATACTCAGAATAGTGTACGTTTGAGGAACAGACCAATTTTTTGGGGGTAGAAAAACCTTTCTTGGTTTGAGTATTTATCAAGAAACAGTAATAAGAGTAGAAGTATTTCTACTTAGCATAACTGTCGTTTCTCTCCCTGGCTTTGAAAGGTCAACAAAGGTAGATTATACCTGGTGAGGTAGTCCAGAAAGAAGAACAAACAGGAGTACTAACCCTCTACTAACAGGAGTTCTCCTTGCACATATGTGCCAGTTGTTTCTGGCTTGAGGGGGCGGTGCTCATCTCTGTTACAAAGCTGAAGAGCCAGCGCTGTCCAAAGATGTCTCCATGGTCATGTAGCCAGCATGACTAAATGCCAAAGGCGCACAAACCTTCCCTCCAAAGTGGTCCCTATTTTTCTACTTGCATTTTTTACATGCTTTCGAACTGCTAAGTTGGCAGAAGCTGGGACAAGTAATGGGAGCTCACTCCGTTATGCAGCGCTAGTGATTTGAACCACCAAACTGCCGATCTTTCTGGTTGACAAGCTCAACATCTTAGCCACTGAGCCATCGCATCCTCATTGTAAGGTTATATCAGTGGAACTTGCTAGTCTGAAAGTACCCCTCCCATCATCGGAGAACAAACCCATCAGCAAAAATTAAGCAGCCCATCTGCATTTAAAGTACAAAGGCTGCTCTTTTGAAGGCAACAAATTTTGGACAGAGAAGACCACTAGTTTGCAAGAGGGATCAAATAGGCCATCTGTGTCAAAACTGAATAGCCCACTCTCAACAGAGGGGCAGGGATATGATATCATCTATCTCAGTCTACAACACAGATCTTTCAGCAGTTCTGAGAAGGCTCCACACCTATTTGCTCTATTCAAGTGACCCTGAGGACTCAGTTAAACCTCCAAGTGGCCTCAAGGACTCTCCAAAAGGATGCAAATTACCAGCTCTATGCAAGGAGTGTAAATCCTTCCATTCCTCTCCCTCCAATCAGAGCTGAAGAAGCTTCTTGGATGAGAAGCAAAATGTCTTCAAAGAAAAACCAGAAAGTCCAGGTGCCTCTTGAAAAAGCACCTTTGGGTACCTATCCCATCCCCCACTTTTAATCTCTTGGAAACTGAGTTTTTTTTCCCTTCTGAGATACCTTTGGGACATTTCTTCTCCTTTTTTCAAATTCAGCTTTCATTGATCATGTCACTGTCTGCACCTTTTCCTCCTGCCAAGGTGACTCTTACATATCATTACAGTTAGCCTTTGACTTATAACCATTCATTTAGTGATTGTTCAAAGTTGCAGTGACTTATGACCATTTTTCGTCCAACTACTGCAGCATCCCCATGGTCACATGGTTAAAATTCAGACGCTTGGCAACTGGCACTGTATTTATGATGGTTGCAGTGTCCCATGGTCTCGTGATGCCCTTTTGCAACCTTCTGACGAACAAAGTCAATGGGGAAGCCAGATTCACTTAGCAAATGTGTTACTAATTTAATAACTGCACTGATTCCCTTAACGGCTGTGGTGGAAAAGGTCACGAAACGTGAAAACTCAGGCACAGGGAATGGAGCGCTGTCCCTTTGCACCACCACAGCACGATATCACTGGAAGTCCTGCTATTTTCTTTTCAGTTTCTATACTCTTGTGACTCCACACCAGTGAATGTTCAAGGCTGAGGATGGGCTTACCCCTTGCTCTTTCCTAACCCAATATCTTCCGTATTACACATATCCTGCCCCTCCATTATAAATCTTCATATATTGTTGGAGAAAGTAAGTTCAAATGATCCCTCAACCTTTGAGAAGTGACCTGTATACAGCTCCAATATATTTCTAATACTGATCTCTGCTGTTTCTTTCTTTTTTCTTCTCTTTGTGAACACACTTGCAAATTGTTGTTGCTACTTTCTTTGTTGTCGCTACCTTTTTTTTTCCTCAATTTCCTTCCAGGACACAAATCTATATTTGAAAAAANGAAAAAAAAAAAAAAAACAACCCTGAAGAGAGTCAGAATATCTAATCTTCTTTAATCTCCCATTTCTGTCTAAGGGTTGTGATGTTTTATTAATAGTCCCATTCTCTTTTCAAAGCAGTTCCTCTACTGTCTGTTACTTGAAGGCAACAGCATGGGACTAGGAAAATAAAAGTTAGTAATAAATTTGGGGGAGTGGGGGAGAGACAAACAAAGCTAACTCTCCCAATCTTGCGTCAGTTTTCAACTTTATTATTGGTCTTGGGCAAATAAGAGTGCATAATCCACATTTCTTTCAGAGCTGGGTTGATATCTTGTGTTTTCTATCTGTAAGCCATCAGATTCTCTACTGATCACACCAGGTTCCAATGGAACCCAGTAAAATCAACACAATCCAGAAAACCAAACAGGAATGTGGCCAACGAGTGGCCGCCACAGTGATATTGGAGATGTATTAATATTTTATGTGTCATAAAATCTAGGCAATCCTAGACAACATACATAAAACTTCCATCACTTACAGCCAACAATCTTGACTTCTTTTCCCCCCATTCCCTATGGACAGCTCTGGAAACAAGAGTAACACAAATCTACATGCTATTTTGGATTTTCCCTTGTGAGGTTGCTGTATGCTTCTTGGAAAAAAAATTGAGGAGTTCCAAATGAAGCATCTTCCCTTGGGGCAGGGATGAGAGATGGAGTAATTGTACCAAATCCATAATTTCACCAAAAGCAATGAATTTCAGAGTGAGATTCAAGGAGAAAAAAACACTTGCCCTCAACATACTTAGATAGTAGTTAACTTTCTAGCTCCATTAAACAACCACCTCAACATTGTACCACCTCGGTAAAGCAAACACACACACACACACACATGTCTCCCTGGTACTCCTGAGCAAAATTGGCACTGTCAATCTCCCACACACTTGAGGAAATATTTCCAGCAATATTGGATGATTGACCTGTCTTCTTTTCTTTGCCCACCTCAATTAAATCATTCTACAGTTGAGACAACTGAACCACTGCCAATATGTGTTTTCGAAGAATGCAATTGTTTCCTAGAAAAGAAGCTATAGGTAGGAAAGGGAACAAAACTTTCAAATGATTGGGAAGCTACTACAGTACTTCTTAAAGGTGCCAATATTGAGGACTACACTTCTTGTTTTCTTCTTGCTGTGCCACTGTAGCAACTCCTTCTTTTCTTCTTGAACCATGCCTGATGTGTACATATAATGGTTGCCTATGATTTCTTTTGCTCTTTCACATGGAATAAAATTTCAGGTTCCTCTCAGAAGGAAGATGCATGTGGGCCTTCTTTAGGTATCAGACACATTGGTTATCACACTCACTACGAAGCTTTGCATTTCAAGGAACCTCATTTGGAAATAATTATACATCCATGTCTTCTCACATCTGGTAGCTGCCTGATATGCTCCAAGATTTGGGGTTGAGATGTTGTGCAATTGAAAAACATCTATTTTCTGATCTACACTGGAACAGCATGGTAGATTACCATCCATAACCTCAGAAGAAACTTTCACCCCTCAGTGGATTAAATTGGATGATGGTAAACAAAATAACAGAGTTGGAAGGGAACTTGGAGGTCTTGTAGTCCAACCCCTGCTCAAGCAGCAGACCCTGAACCATTCCAGACAAGTAGCTGTCCAGTCTCTTCTCCATCACGCCTCCAGTGATGGAGCACCCACAATTTCTGAAGGCAAGTTGTTTCACTGGTTGATTGTTCTCATTGTCAGAAATTCCTCCTTAATTTCAGGTTGCTTCTCTCCTTGATTAGTTTCTTCCCATTGCTTCTTATCCAGCCTTCAGATGCTTTGGAAAATAGGATGCCTCTTCTTTGTAGCATTATCATGATGTGGTGGAAGTTCTATCTAGATTGGAGGGAGGTGTTAAGAGAGGACCAAGTTTGGAGTCATTGCACAGCAGAAAGTGACACTGGCCTGATTTTTCCCAGAATTCCTGAATCTTATCTAACTTTTCCCAAGGGGTTGCAGTCAGTCTGGCGGGATTCTCATAACAGACAGTAGTTGACTAACAATAAAACTTCTGTTTGAGACTATTTATGAGTGGTTGAGGTTCCTTGGACCTGACAGATAATTTACAGGTGGAGGTGTTGAGAAAGCACATTCATTGAGTCCTTTGCAAACCTCAACCCACTGAGAAGCCAAGTCATAGTGCCAGTTATGGTTCATATGCATGCTACTCCTTTGTGGCAGGAAATCCATAAGTTGTAAGTATATACTTCTTCTAAGCTGAGGCCTGGGGACAGAGGAAGATGCCTGTTTCCAGAGATTTCTGAACAATCATATTATTTATGTTCACCCAAAGGCTAAAGCACTGATCCTAAGAATTCCCTCCAAGATCTATCCTAGAGAAAGGGGGAAATTTCTCTAGACCTCACAGCTGCTATATTTAGAGGCAACCTGGAAAAGTGTGATAGACCTGAAAGCAAATTCCCCTAGAATATTTCACTAAAGTCACTTTCACACCTCACTTGAAAAAAACTGCTGACAGTATCCTTCCTTTAAAAAAGCAAATATTGCATCAATTAAATAGCCCTTAAGGAGGGAAGGAGGAGGACACTAAACTCTTTGTTGTCTATTAGTTCCTCCCTTTGTTTTCCTTCTTTCTTTTCCTCCTTCCAAAGCGATACAACCCAGAAAAAGTGAGCTCTATTCACGAAGGTCTGGATGCTTTCAATGCCATGAAATCACTCCCATTGTAGAAGAATATAGGCAGTATCAGGCCTGCAGGAGACTAACTCATCAGAGGATGCAAATAAAATAAATGAAAAATGAAATTGGCTGGAACTGCAGAATCAGATATGCTGGCCAGAATTTACAAGCCAGATAAATTCCCAGCATGTAATGGGAATTTTTCTTCTTCTGGCAGTAGGGGCACTGGCTCAGAGGTTAAAGATGCTGAAAGGCTGAAAGCCTGGCTTTGAGACCCGAGGACCTCACTGCATGATGGGGTGAGCTCCCGTTCCTTGCTCCTGTTCCTGTCCACCTAGCAGTTTAAAAGCATGTGATTGCAAGTAGATAAAGAGGTACGACTTTGTTGGGAAGATAACATGTTTCACCGCATGCTCTACACTGCTGCATGTTGTCATGCTGACCACATGACTGTGGAAATGTCTTTGGACAATGCTATTTCCTCTACTAAGAAACAGAAATGAGCATTGCTCCCTAGAGAAAAGTAAAGATTTCCCCTGTCCATGTTAACTGGACAGGGGAAATCTTTACTTTTACCTTTCTCTTCTTCTGATACTGTGTCTCATCTGGGTAGAGACTGGTCCACTACTGTATCCTTATTTTATTTTTTTATTTTTTTACCTGCGATTCACTTCAGGGACCAGAAAAGATGCAAAACTAGATTCAGAAATCCTATAAACAGGATGATTTGGTTTGGCTCAGCCTACAGATTGAGCTTCTTTCAAGCACAAAAGCTAGGACTAGTTTCTAGAGAGAGGATTTCCTCTCTCTACTTATCTCTTTGCTTGCTCTTACTTTGATTCATTTTTTTTAAATGGCATTCCCAAATTCTGTTTCTCCTCCCACCACAGCTTCTTCTATGGGTTTGAGCAGCAGGATTGATTTAACCTCTCTTATCTCCCCGATTAGCACAGCCACAGTGTAGGTACTTGGCTCTTATCAGCCTATTAAAGAGTCAAAGAATGCTGTTACCAGTTTTTTATCTACAAAATGCACACAAAGCCCTGCTGATTATGCTATTAATTTGTTAATGAACCTGTCTGCCAGACAGATTTGCCACTCTTTTTTGGAAAGGAGAAAAGGGAATTTAATGTTTCTGCTAGACCAAATGACTTGCAAAGCAAACTAACTAGGATAGAACTTTTACTGGGCTTGGAGAAGCAGCAAAGATGACAATAAAAAGCAATGTACGGTAATTAGTTACTGCCCTCTTCTGGATTTTTTTAAAAAGTTCCCAGTTTAACACAAATATCTGTGGTTTCCTGTTGGACTCCCATCCATATATTAACCAAAAAACCTATCTTGCTTAGGGTTCTTGTTGGGTATTTGTTTTTGTAAAGTTTCTGGAGAGAGAGGGAAGGAGGGAGGGGAGAGAGAGGGAGGGAGGGAGGGAGAGAGAGGGATTGGTCCAAAGTAACTCAAAGAGCTTTCATGGCTGAAGGTGGACCTGAATCTTATTCTAGTTCAGTAGACTTCAGGAGACTCCTGGCAACTTTACTCCATTGTAATGAATGTAGGATGCATGTTGGGACACTTACTGTAACTGGACTTGGGTAGGGCCACTCCTATGAACTCCTCAACCAGGGATGCTGGCTAAGGGATTCTGGGAGCTGAAGTCTTGAAGTTGCCAAGTTTGGAGACTTCTGTCCTATTCCAGTAACTTATCCACTGTGCCATATTGGCACTCTGATCAGTTAGTGAGTCCTCAGCTGTAGAATAAGCTGAGCTAAATATTAGCTGAGCTAAACAAACACTCCAGGGTGATACTACTTTGCTAGTTTCAGAAATATTTAATTGCTTCTTGGAGAAACTCAAAGCAAATGCCTATTTTGACTAATCTGAACAAATGAATGCAAAAAGGGACCATAATTGATTCCAAGAGCAGAGAGGAAAAAGTTCTAAAATGTCCTGAGGTTTTCATTGGGTCACCTGTTACATTCCCTAAAAGCAGCAGTTCCAGGTTATTGTTTTCTGCCTTCCATTTCTTGGTGATCCTTGAGAAATTGATAGAAAAAAAACCCAGGTAATTCTCCTTGTCGGGCTCTCCAAGGGGAGGCACATACTTGTATAAGACCTCCAATAGCTCAAGAGCTAGGAGTAAATCCTTATAAACTAAGAACAGTAACCATTACTCATAACCAATAGTTCTTCAGCCATTTAAGCTTATTCTTGATTTTTTTTTACTGCCTTTCATTTTAGATCCAGTACCCTCTCTTCTTATAGTACCTTCTGTATAATGGCAATCTGGTCTTTCATTCTCCACACTACTTATCAGTTGCTTGTGGGGTGGAATGTAGTATGGATTCCCAGGAGGGAGGGACTGGATTCCAAAGGAACAATAAACAGTGATGATAAGATACTTCAGTTGGGAAGAAGAGGGTCAAGACAGGTGCTCCCCAGAAGTTCTCAGAGTATCTTTAATTATGCAAATAGTTGCTTTAGTTTAGCAAGATTTATATCTATAGGTGATGAACAATAAAGGAAGCTGGTTAGAAATGTATGTGTTTCTTGGTTTTCAGAACTCGACATCTATCTAGACAAATTAATGCAACTACTTGCATAATTTAATATATAGTCTGAGACCTTTTAAGGAGGAGCTATATTTTTTCCAAGCAGTCTATCTAAACTTTGTTGTCTCTTGGTCCTCTCAAATACATCCCCTCCCTTCTGGGAATCCAGACTACATTCCACCACACTTACTTACATTCTCTTCTTTTCAATTCTAAGACGTCTGTAATATAATGGCTAATTGAAAAACTTGGTTTCCCCTATAGTTACACTTCCAATTATGTAATGCCTAGTCCAGACACAACTGCTTGTACTCATCTTAATCTATTTTTTACACCAGATCAATGAGTTATTTTAATTGACCAATCATTTAAAAACTTGGGATATTCTCACTGCTTTAACTCTGTGATAATTTTTGAACTTACCATATTGTTCAATGTTAATTTTTAGACTCTGCTTTGTTTTGCTGTGTTGTTGCTGTCATTATTATTAGCTTTCAGACTGGGAATTGTTTATGTCTTATCTGTGGACTGCCTTGAGATAATTTATTATAAAGGAAGGAATAGGAATAAATCATATGCAAACCAGAAACAAGCATAGTTTAAGGCAGGGCTGTCAAACACTTGGCTCGCAAGCCAGATGTGTCATGCACTGGTCATACCTAGACCCAGTTTAACGAAGGGGGAAAATGTCCTGATATGTCATGTGATGCCACCAAGATGACCTGAGTTTGACACCCTTGGTTTAAGGGAAGGGAAAAATGTAGACATGTGAACAATATGTGAATTGTCCATTGAGAATCTCAGTCATCCAGCTCATGGATATGACACCACCTATCTCCTGTTTACAACACAGTCCTTTCAGCAGTTCCAAGAAGGTTCCACACCCATTTGCATTATTCAGGTGACCCTGATAAACTCCCAAGTGGCCTCAATGACTCTCAGTGAGACTGATGATCAGATGACTTTAAGGAATATAAATCCTTCCATCCTCCACCAGAACTGAAGAAGCTTCTTGGATTGTCTTGAAGGAAAAACAAAGAAAGTCCAATTGCCTTTTGAAATATGTGAACATGTTTAGCACTAAAGGTTGATTCTTGGTGAAAGAGGGAGGGAAAAGAGTAGCCATCATATAAATGTGCTTGACCAACTGGCTGCACCCTGAATAGCAGCATTCAAAAAAAGCAAGATCTTTGTTTTGAAGGCTCCACATGTGTTTCTGCCTTTTTTTTTTTTTTTTTTGACAGACAATGATTTGAAAGGGTACGTAGTGACAATAGCCCTGGTTTGGATGCTTTTGTGGATTTTGGAGATCTCACTGTGGAAAATTACCAATATTTGCTCCTCTTCTTGTACTCTCTTATCCTGATTCCATGTGATATTTGAGACTAAAGGTTAATTAATTGCAGCTATGAGGAAAGGAAAAGGCCACCGTTGCTAAGATGAATATTTATTGACCAGTTTAAGGATTAAACTGTATATGATGCAAGATCTTGGTTTACACCTGAAAGGCCTGTAGCTCAGAAATAGAGCAGGCAACTTGCAGACTGAAAGACCTTAGATTTTCCAGTTAATATGATCAGGAAGAGCAGGAGAAGACTTCAGTGGAGCTCATTTAAACCCATAATGCACTGTTTCCAGTTGGATAGCCAGCAATTGGTTAGTAGGAAGAATTGTCCATCAAGTATAAGTCTGCCATATATGTGTGGTCCTACCCATGTCCAATTACAGTGAGTGTCCTGACATGTTTGTGGTAGGTTATACATTAACAGAGTTGGAAGGGACTTTCTAGGTCATCTAGGTCCAACCTCTGCCCAAACAGACCCTACACCATTTCTGACAGATGGCAGTCTGGTCTCTTCTTGAAAGTTTCCAGTGATGAAGCTCCCACAACTTCCAAAGGCAAGCTGTTCCATTGATTGATTGCTCTCATTGTCAGAAAATGTCTCTTGTTTCCAGGTTGTTCTCTTTGTTCAGTTTCCATTCATGATTCTTTGTCTGGCCTTCAAGTGCTTTGGAAAACAGCTTGACCCCCTCCTCTCTGGTGCAGCCCCTCAAATATTGGAAGACTGCTATATTGTCTCCCCTGATCCTTCTCTTCCCAAGACTAGCCACGCCCAGTTCCTGTAACTATTCTTCATATTTTTAAGTCTCCAGTCCCCTAATCATCTTGGTTGCTCTTCTCTGCACTTTTTCTAGAGTCTCAACATCATTTTTATAGTGTGGTGACCAAAATTGGATGCAGTACTTTAGATGTGGTCTTACTAAGGCTTTATAGAGTGGTGTATCCTCTATTCATTACAATGTAGTAAAGCTCGTGTTAAACTTGCAAGAGAAATGGGTGTTCTACGTAAATGTGCTGGTCACAATGCCTTTATAATAACATATTTTCAAAAAGTCCTTAGGATACGTAGCTGCATTCATTTGAGAGATATATTTCTAGTTTCCAGTAATTATATACGGAATGGTAATAAATTTTAATTGCGTGTAATGAAATATAATAATTATTAGCCTATGAATGCATGAAATGAGAAATCCATTTCTTTTGTGAATGAATACAAGTAAATTTTAAAAGGCATTTTTGAAAGACACTAACATAATTAAGGATAGTTATAGTGTCTCTCTTTCTGTGTCTCCTTGATGAATCGAATCCACAGTGAAGAGTGAAACATGAAGGTTTATGCACTGTGACAGAAAGCAGGGTGTTCCTTAATAGTCTTGGATGGTTGATGCCTACTCAACACTCTTGGAGTATGTGCAATCATATTCAACCTTCACATGTGAGCTATAGGAGAAGAGCAGGCAGAGTGGGAGGCAGAGTTAAGTAAGTCATCAGCCTAGAATCATTATATTTCATTATATAATAAATCATTATTTATTACCATAAATGGTCCAGTCTAATCCCTCTTGAATTGTTCTCTTTCCTGGTGTCAATTTTGTATTGAACTTTGATTGACAGGATTTTTGGGTTAAGGGGTGAGCAATACATCCTTTTTGAATGGCAACTTTATGTATGGTCCTGATCCTTTGTAGTTGACATGAGCATATGTATAGAAAACAAAACATAACTCTTCACAGAATATGAACAAAAGACCCATGTCAAATACATACAGCTGTATCTACCGTCTTCATTCTTCACAATCAGCGAAAAATTCCAAACTGGTGTTAAGATCAACATCAGTCTCTTCATTTTATGAGCAAACCATTGACTAAAATGTCCGTAATGGTGATGAAGATGTGAGGAATGTCTAATTTATGTTTTCCCCCTAGGAAATATCAGGCATAAAGAATCAGGACTACACATTAACCTCCAGTTGAGCTAATTTATTGATCATGTCTATGTAAAAGTATCTGGTCAACTCATGGTCAGTATAAAATGGTGCTCGTAACAGTCAACAGAATTCAGGAAGGGTTGGACTTAGACCTTTGTGGGAACATAATGACTCTAGGCTGATTACTCTTTTGACTCTGTCCCCACACTATGCCTGTCATTCTTCTACAGGATATACATCAAAGCATTTATTTTTCTGGGAGAAGAATTAGTGACAGCTTGAGACAGCTCAGCAATATGTATAATCTACCAAATTCAAAGAGTCATAAAGTTTTGGAGAATTATAAAGAAATGTTATGAAGCCAGGAAGACAAAAGCTAGAGATGTAAGCTACAATGCTCTTCTACACCTGGAACAGTATAGAAACTTTGGTGCATATTTTTTCCAGGTAATTTTTTGGTGGCATCCTGTCCACATGGAAAGAAAAGAAGAACTCCAAATTGCTAAACAAACTTCAGGACAACTTGAATTTCATTTCAGCCCACTTTTTACACAATTCCTTCTCAAGTTGGACATCTTTAATTTTTTTCCATAATGAGACTGAAGAAGGGATGCTATAACTACTATGTGAAGATGATCAAGTTAAACTAGATCAACTTGACCCATTTGATCTCCAGAAATTCTCTGATGTTTGGAAATGTTATCTGCAAGACCAATCCATATATTTAGTCTCATACCCTAGAATCAAAGGAAGACTCTTGAGCAGAGATCTATCAGCCATACCATCATTTGTTCATCAGAATTAAATAATCATAATCATAATCATAATAATAATAATCTTCATCATCATCATCCAACTTTCCTTGGAATGCTCACCTTCCAAAAATGTGGATGGATTCCTAGAATTCCTGCAAATTTGTTGAAACTACAGTTTTTGAAGATATCTAGGCTGAAATTCCAAGTATGCAAGAAAATAATAATAACCCCGTTTTAAAAAAAAGGGAAAAAAGTAAAACAAAGAACTATCAAGCTTATCTGAAGGATACCCTCACGTATGGCTCATCTGTCCATGCATGCCCACTGCTTCTCAGCTCTTTTTCTAATAATCAACTATTTAAAATTCTAGCTGCGCTAATCGTAGTGGCAGCAAGGCCTGTGTTCTCATTACTCAGAATCAATTCCTGTTGAATATTCACCTCCAGGGGTGGATGTAGCCAGAATAAACTGATGAGCCTTCCCTCTCACTCTGCTGGAGCTAATGACTAGTTGCTTGCTGCCTTGGCGAAGTCACTCTCCCATAATCAGTCAAAATAACAAGGAACAGCACCTCCAAGGGCCTGGGGGGTATTTCACATAAATATACAAAGACAGCCAGTCAGCCCCATGGACAAGGCGACTCGGTGAGGCACCCTGTCTAGGGATTGCAAGCAGGTGGGGCCCGAACTTACAGTCCTGGAATTCATTTGGGCTTGATTCGTGGGAAACTCTGGAAGAAGGATGGAGCCGCTTGAGAGCTTTTCAAAGTGGCTTGCCAAAGCCAGCAAATAATGCATCTTGGGAACCACAAAGTGAAATATTGCCATTCAGGTTTATTTCCTTTCTGTCAGGCATGAAGAATCAGGTCCATGAGTTGAGTTCTAGTTAAGATGATTTATTACTCACGCCTATACACAAGGATTCTCGGCCTTAATGGTCAGCACTAAATTAGTGCTATAAGATAAGATAAGATAAGATATAAGATAAGAATTCAGGAGGGGCTGGACTTGGATCGCTTGTGGGAACATAATGACTCTAGGTTGACTCCTGTCTTGACTCCACCCCAAGCTCCATCTTTCCTTCTCCGTTTTTTTCCCCTTCCATATTAAATGATAGTCCCTTTGGTTTCCTGCTTCCCTCCACACCCTTGATCTCTAGGATTTTCCCATGCCTGTTGTTAACTCCCTTGTAAATGTGATAGAGATTTAAAACTGTTCACACCTGAATCACCTTCGCTCACACTGGCCCGATGTGTCTGTAGACTAACTAATTTAATCTACAGAAACATTGGGGCCTTAGACTGAGACAGATCTGGGCCAGCTGAGCTCCCTGATAAAGCAGAGCAAGGAAATCATTCATTCATTCAATTTGTATGGTTGTCCATCTCGGCAAGTAACTCTTGCCAAATTGCTTCTGGTGGCAGAAGCTGGGGAGAAGTTGGGGAGATCCATCTTAGAATTAAGGAAAAATTTCCTGACAGTGAGAACAATTAATCTGTGGAATAGTTTGCCTCCATAAGTTCTGGATCCTCCATTACTGGAGATTTTTAAGAAGAGACTGGACAGCCACTTGTCTGGAATGGTATAATCTCCTGCTTGAGCAGGGAGATTAGATTAAGATTAGATTAGATTGAGATTGGACCAGTGATGGGATTCAAAAACTTTTACTTCCAGTTCTGTGGGCATGGTTTGGTGGGCATGGCAGGGGAAGGTTATTGCAAAATCCCTATTCCCTCCCCACCCCACTAACCTGCTTTCCAGCTCCGTTCTCCTGAGCAGGGCAACCAAAGAAGACCCAGCTGATTAGCTGGGACTCAATGGGAGGCAGATAATAGATGGGGGCAGGGCCAGTCAGAGGTGGGATTTGCTGGTTCTCCTAACTACTCAAAATTTCCACTACCGGTTCTGCAGAATTGGTCAGAACCAGCTGAATACCACCTCTGGATTGGACTAGAAGACCTCCAAGGTCCCTTCTAACTCTGTTATTCTGTATTCTGAGTTAGCATCATTGCAAAACCTAGATCTTTTAATAACAGTTGTTAGTTGAAAAGGTTTTGGCAGATGTCGCCAGTTTGAGTCAGGCAGGCATGGGAGTGTCACCTGTCTCAGCAAGTCACAATCTCACACTTTAGTTCTCCCCTGAAGCATGGGGAATAACTCAACACTCTCACAGAGTGATTGCAAGGATAATCTATACAAGATATTTTGAACAAACGTTTGAAAGCACTGCCTGCATGCTAAACCACAAGGCTTGGGGACTCACTAGGGAATAAGCTCTGCCTGGAGTACCCAGGGGGACTAATTTTTGAACAAATCCACAAAGGAATTTCTTGTTTGAGTGGCAGATTTACGTGGTGAAAACTCTTGCATCCACAGGCAATGATGACAAGCCATATAGAAGCCATTTTCCCTGGGACGGTTTCATCTGCATCAGGATTTGTTCTAACCTTTCAAATGAAGGCTATACCCCCCCTTCTTGGGCTTATTAGACATGAGGCATTTGCTATAAATGTTAATCCAATATAAATTATTACTGGAAGATTTCTGGGATATAGTTGCTCTCATCACCAGCACAGAACTGCTGACTAGTTCTCTCTCTCTCTCTCCCTCTCTTCCTCTTCCCATTTCTCTCTGTCTGTCTCTTTCTCTCCCCTCCCCCTCTCCCCATTTCTCTCTGTCTCTCTCTCTCCTTCTTCCCATTTGTCTCCCCTCTCCCTTTTTCCCTTTCTCCCTCTCTCCATTTCTCTCTGCCTCTGTGTCTCTCGCTCTTCCCATTTCTCTGTGCCTCTGCCTTTCCCTCTCTCCCTCTCTCCCCATTTCTCTCTCTCCCCTTCTCCCTCTCTCCTTCTCTTCCTCTTCCCATTTATCTCTCTCTCCCATTCCTCTCTCCCTCTCCCTGTTTCCTTATGAGTCTCTATCTTTCCCTCTCCCCATTTCTCTCTGTCTCTCTCTCTCTCCCCCTCCTTCTCCCCCCTTTCCTTCTTTCTCCCCCTTCCCCATTTCTCTCTCTTCCCTCCCCCTCCCCCTCTCCCTCAAAGGGGAAAACTTACTTTTGAGAAACACAACCATCATATCAGGAAATGAAGAGGGCAACCAATTTTAATTTTAACATGGTAGAAATTAAAAGGAGTCATTGAAGAATTGCTTTTGAGAAAACAGAACATTGCACAAATCCTACAATTTCTGATTGTCCGAATTAGGAGACAAACAGATAACAATGCAAGCCAAACTATCCCTCTCTGCACTTTAAGGATGTGCAGATGTTGCAAGCCTAAAGTAAAGGGCAGCCAACAGGGGAAGTAAAACAAAAAACAAAAACTTTTTGATCTTGACAAACTATGCAGCACAAGGCTGGAATCTTTAAAGCAGACCAAGCCACATTCAATGGCCATCTTCAAAAACCAGAAACCAGCAGATCCTGAAACAAGCAGCCATAAATACGAGCATAGATGCAACTAACCTGTAGGGATCCTGTGGAGGCCTGTAGGGGACGTGCATAAATGCACCAACCATGCCTATCGTCCCTGTCCTAATGTTTCTTTTTATTTTTCTTGTAAGTATCCATCTCATGTATTGAAAACTATATTTATTCTTATACCTGTATCTTGTAAGCGATTGACAAATCAAATAGATAGATAGATAGATAGATAGATAGATAGATAGATAGATAGATGGATGGATGGATGGATGGATGGATGGATAGATAGATAGATAGATAAATTGATAGATAGACAGATAATAAAGACAGACAGAAAGATAGATAGACAGACAGATGATAGAGATAGATAGTTGGATGGATGGATGGATGGATAGATAGATAGATAGATAGATAGATAGATAGATAGATAGACAGACAGACAGACAGACAGACAGACAGATAGATAGATAGAGATAGATAGATAGATATAGATAGATAGAGATAGATAGATATAGATAGATAGATAGACAGACAGACAGATAGATAATAGAGACAGACAGACAGACAGACAGAGACAGATAGATAGATAGATAGATAGATAGATAGATAGATAGATAGATAGATAGACAGATGATAGATGGATGGATGGATAGATAGATAGATAGATAGATAGATAGATAGATAGATAGATAGATAGATATCAAATTCCTTGCAAGAGTTAAACAGAAACATAAGAACTTTCATAAGTTCTTATCTACAGAAGCAGTTCTAATTGAGAATCACTCATTTTTTGGACCTAGGCACTTCTGAAATTCACATCAATGATCTATCACTCAGTTAAAACTTCCACTAAACCCCAGTACTGCAACTAAATTCTGCCTTCTAGGAAGATAATCTCTTACTAGTCTATGACTTAGGGCAATAAGTTTAGCTGGCCTCGCCAACTCCTCTTTGTAATCCTTACACCTAGTACCCTGCCTGTATTGCCTATGTATTTATGAGTTATAGTGATTTTAGTGTCCCCAAGAACATGTTGCATCATAAATCCAGGGGTGGGATTTAAATATGTTAACAACTGGTTCTGTGGGCATGGTTAGGTTGGCATGGCCATGTGACTGAGTGGGCATGGTTTCTTCTTTTTTGGCAGCAACCCCCTCCCCCATTTTTTGGGCCATCTGGGCCTCAAGGAAGCCTCCTGGGGGGCATTTTTGCTCCCAAAAGGCTTCTCTGGGGCTCAGGAAGGCAAAAAACAGAGTGGGGTGGGGTGGGGTGGGGTTGGGGTGCTTGTGCCCCCCTCCATTTTTTTGCCTTCTTGGGCTCAGGGAAGCCTCCTGGGCAAAGCAGGAAGACAGTGAGGGGAATCACTGCACAGTGTGGGGGAAGAAAAAGTAATACCTTCAGAAGTGACTGGGCAGGGGAGAATACAGTCAGCAATGTTGGGCATGCAGGTTATGTTGCACATGTGCAATAAGGACTGAAGGTGGAGAGGGGCCAGCCAGGAGCATGTTTTGCCAGTTCTCTGAACTATGCAGAATCATAATAACTGGTTCAATAGAACCGGTCCTCACCGGTAGAATCCCACCCCTGCAAACATCTACCCATCTCATCTATCTTAGGTCTCTTTGAAGGATGACCCATGGGGAAAGTCAGTTAGGGACTAGGGAAGAACGTGAGCGAGAGCAGAGTTATGATGTAGTCAGACATTTGCATCACTCCAGGACTGCATGACTCTTCGTCTCCATGAGCCAAACCATCTCTATCTGTCACTAGCAAACCTTTTTATGCTGCAAACGATTCCCACAGGTAGTCTGGAGGGCACGAATGGGCCTGAAAGATCTGAACACCGAAGGCACCATAGAATTAAGCCAAGAGCTGCAGGCTGTTCGCATCAGGTTGAAGACGGCAAACCATCAACACCTCTTGTAATGAAAACCATGAAAGAGAGCAAAAAGCATCTAACTGTCTCTGATCCTGAGAGTTAAATAGGTTGTTCCCTGCAGTCCAGCCACATTTTTCCTCTCCTGTTGCATCTGACTCTTGACAGTTACAGTTAATGAAATATAGCTGTGTCTGTAGCATTCATATCCCTGCTGATGTACATGCAGAGGCCTGTTGTAAAAATTCAAGGTGAGCACATTTATTTGGCTGTGCTCTGAGTATATTCCCTGAAGATAGGGCGTTTGATTTCGGGATCACATTTCCTCTGTGTGTTTGAGGGGGAGGAAGGGAAGAAGGGAAAATAAAGGAAACAATAGAAACAGAGTATAAGCTCAGCCTGTAAACAGAAACGGCACTCGGGAAAGAAAAGGGTACTTTGGAATTCAGGAACTGAACTCTTTTTTGCTACCCTGGCTTTCCTCTTTTTCTTTTTTTTGCCTCCTTCTAAAGAACTGCAACAAACTAAAAAAAATATGCACATTTTCTGCCCCAAAACATTGTGCATTGATTTCTTTGTTCGATGTATGCATTGGTTCCCTCGTCAATGTCATCTTGAAGCTGATAATCAGCAAGCAAAGGCAAGGCTTACTTTTGTCCAAAGTATATTGGAAGAAAATCTAGGATAATTTAGGAAACCTTTGCTCCTGTTTTGAAAAAAATGTGGAATAAAAACCTGAAATATGTAGTAGCCAAGCTTCAAGAGTCATACAATGGCTTAATGGATCATTTCTAACATTTATGGAGGATGCTTTTTATGAGATTAGGCTCAAAACACATGTGGTACTGCTTCGTTGGTTAGACCCAGGAGTGGACTGCTAGGGGTTTGCAGGAGTTCAGGAGAGGACCTAGCTAAGATTGTGTGCAGTTCAGGGAACCCCCAAATCCCACTCCTGTCTGGTCCCACCCACCCCATCCATCCCCTCCTAGGAGTCCCCACATGGCCCGTTTTGGATGCAGGTCAGTGCAGGGTGTGCACGGAGGCTCAGGGAGGATAAAAAACAGGCCTCCTGGAAGTTTGGGAAGTCCAGAAATGGGCCTATTTCCAGCTTCCAGAGAGTCTCTTGAGCCGGGGGAGGCCGTTTTCGCCCTTTTGGAGGCCTGAGAGATGGCCATAACCACCATGGCCATGCCCACCCAGCAACCAGGCGGACAACCCCTTGCTAAAATTTTTGAAGCCCATCTCTGGTTAAACCAGATATAATTGAATGGAGTACAGTCTAGGTAAATCCCTAAACCTTTGGAAGAGTAGTTTTCTGTAGGATGCTTCAGCAAGGATGTGATGAACTGCTTACTCCCAGGATCTGGTAGTTGAGGTATACGCCATATCCTCAGATACGGTCTAGTTATTAAGTCAGAATCCTTGATAGAAATCCTTCCATGGTTCATGCATGGTAGGTTGCCGCTTCTTTAGAGAGCAGAGGGAATGGTGTTGAAGGACAGGAAGAAAAATTGCTACCAAGGCAACGGTCAGATAAGTAGGGGTTAAGCCTGGACTGAGAAAGTAAATTGGAAAAAAAAAATGACTTGGAGGAACCCCTCCCTGGTTCACATAAAGGGGGGGGGAAGGACATTCACACTTGCTACTATAGCTGTTATTGAACAGTTCTGCCATCTTCAGCTTGATGCCTTCAATCAATCAGATCAGAGCTGGAAGGGACCTCGGAGGTCTTCTAGTCCAGCCCTCTGTTCAAGCAGGAGACCCTATACCATTTCAGACAAGTGACTGTCTAGTCTCTTCTTAAAATTCCCACCTCAAACACAAAGTCCAAAAGTGGTTTCCAGGTACAAACAAAATTAATTGTGTTCTTTTATTTAATGAAAGCCATCTCTGCTAACTCTATCAACCTTCATAAACAACTTAGGTGAGGGAATAGAAGGGGAACTTACCACATTTGCAGATGATACTAAGCTAAGATGATACTACTATTCTACCCTAGAAGATAGGGTCAACATCCAAATGGATCTTGACATATTTGAACACTGGGCCCTATCTAACAAAATGAAATTTAATGTAGAGAAAAGTAACTACACTTAGGCAAGAAAAACCAAAAGCACACATATAGACTGAGTGAAACCAGGCTTAATAGCAGTAACTGTGAGAGGGATCTTGGAGTCTTAGTGGACAACCAACTAAATATGAGTCAGCCGTGTGTGGCAGCAGACAAAAAAAACAATGCAATCCTAAGTTGCATTAACAGAGTGATACAATCAAGATCAAGTGAGGTACTAATACCACTCTATAAAGCATTAGTAAGACCACACCTAGAGTACTGCATGCAGTTTTGGTCACCACACTATAAAAAAAGATGTTGAGACTCCAGAAAAAGTGCAGAGTAAAGCAACCAGGATGATTAGGGGACTGGAGGCTAAAACATATGAAGAATGGAAACAAGAACCAGACATGGCTAGTCCAGTGAAGAGAAGGACCAGGGGAGACATGAGAGCAGTCTTCCAATACTTGAGGGACTGCCACAGAAGATGGGATCAAACTAGTTTCCAAAGCACCTGAAGGCCAGACAAAGAATAATGGATGGAAACTGAACAAGGGGAGATTCAACCTGGAAATAAGGAGAAATTTTCTGACAGTGAGAGCAATCAACTAATGGAACAGAAGTTGCCTTTGGAAGTTGTGGGAGCTTCATTACCAGAAGCTTTCAAGAAGAGGTTGGACTGTCGTTTGTCAGAAATGGTGTATGATCTCCTGCTTGGGGTGGGGGGTGGGGTTGGACTAGATGACCTACAAGGTACCTTAATCTGTATCTGTAATTTTTGCAGTCATTCATCTATTATGGGAATCAAAGTATCCTTCCACTTGAGCACATAAACCTGGTTCTAATTTGTTCCTTCCTGCCACAACTGTAACATCACACTGGCCATCACTACGTGCTATCATGCCATTAGAACTGGTTCAATCACCTTTTAGAATTTAATTCTCCAGGAAAGTTAGGTATGCCATAAATATCTAAGGATGGTTTGATGCTAACAAAATCTTCTTTTAAGAGAAAAAGAAGAGGCAGTCATAGCTTTCAAGGGTTGTCTTCAGAGATTGCTTCTTGGCAGACATGTAGAAAGAGAATGAAATATTTCACTTTGCATTCAAAGAGAGAAAACAAGCTTGTGTACTGGATACTTCCTATCCAAAAAGAAGAAGAAGAAGAAGAAGAAGAAGAAGAAGAAGAAGAAGAAGAAGAAGAAGAAGAAGAAGAAGAAGAAATTTGCCAGTCTCTTGGTGCTCCGTCTTTCATCTCCAAAGACACACTGTTGACAAGCAAAGTGGAAATCTAGCAGTCAACACTGTCAATCATCTTCCAGCAACTTGTCAGGCTGAAAGGAGAGGGAAAAACTTTTGATATCTGGAGGCAATCTACTTGCTGAAAAACAATCAGTAGCATTTAAAAAAATAAATAAATGGATTCAGCACCCAATGGGAGAAGAAGCTGCTCAAAGCTTCACTTTTTTTGCAACCAGGAGTATTTTTTTGCAACCAGGTGAGCACCTCAAATAAAGATTGTGGTCAGATTTAACGAGGGCTATTGCTGTGTGTTAATAAGAGAGCAATGGATGATTAAAGGTATTTACTGAAGTTTTAGGAAACAGGGTCAAAAGAGCAGAAGGAATTGGATCTAGAGGCTGGGATATTAACAGCACAGCATTACGTTAGTCAAATTATCAGTGTGTAATTAAAAATCATTTTAGAAAAGACATTAGCATAATTCAGAAGGTGAGTAAAGGGCATGAATATTCACAGCACTGGGATAAAAGGTCATATTTCCTTTAAATACTTCACTGCAGGTAGTATGATGGAGCATCAGATGTTTAACTGCTGACCATGGAGGGAGACCAGAGTGTGCCAAATTTAGACTTGGTGAGATCCTACATGATTTAAAAATTGGAGGCTCGTTGTGGAAAAAAAAGTGTCATGCCCCTGTCAGAGTCTGAATCTGAGGAGGAAGACGAACAGCTGACAGGGAGCAGGAGTGTGGCTCCGCTGGCTGTGGAGGAGGCTGGGGAAGGGCAAAGTCTGGCTGGGCAGAGCNGCTGTGGAGGAGGCTGGGGAAGGGCAAAGTCTGGCTGGGCAGAGCAGGGAAGAGGTAGAACAAGGGAGAGGGAGTTCAGAGGAAGAACCAGGCCCACTTCCTCTTCAACCTAGGACACACAGGGAGAAATGGAGGAGAGAGCAACGTGGGTTGCGTGGCTTATGGGGGGTAGGAAAGGGCCCTGATTCCCTTCATTAGCCACATCTGGGAATGAAAGTTTATAGGAACTGAATGCTGACTGTGGCAAACATGACTTTATCCTGTGTTGTCTTTGTGTTCCTGGCATCTTTCCAGTTGGGTGAGTTTTGCCATGCCTTCACATCTGGAATTCTTGCTCCTGCCCTGCCAAACTAATTATTTTTGTTTGCCTTGTTTCGACTTAAAATTACAGTTTTTGTTGACCATGTTTTGGACTTGATTCCCTGCAGTTAAAGGCTGTTCCTAGGAGAGTTTTTCTTCAGCCAAAAGGTAACCTGGACATTGGGGGCAAAGTTGGAGCTATTAAAGGGACTCATTGATTATCTGACTGTGTTGCCTTTGTGCCGCACACCAGGTCATCACAGAAAGACTGGGGATGACATGATAGCAGTCTTCCAATATCAGAAGGACTGCCACAAAGAAGAGGATGCCAACCTATTCTCCAAGGCAGGACAAGAAGCAATGGATGGAAGCTAAATCAACCTAGAACTAAGGAGAAATTTCTTGACAATGAGAACAATTAACCAGTGAAACAACTTGCCTCCAGAACCTATGGATGCTCCATCACTGGTGGTTTTAAAGAAGAGATTGGACAACCATTTGTCTGAAATCGTTTAGGTTTCCTGCTTGAGCAGGGGGTTGGAGTAGAAGACCTCCAGGGTCCATTCCAACTCCATTATTCTGTTTCTTGAATAGACACTGAGTCACCATAGAAAACTGAAACATGTGCATCTGTGTGCATGGATGTTTATATCCGTCTCTCCCTCCTTGTGTCTTTTAATTATTTAATAACAATATATTTAAAGTGAAAAATACAAATTATTGTTTGTAATTATTTTATCAGTCAATGAATGCATTTAGTGATTACATATTTTATCATTGGATGGCTTGAGCTCTCTCCTCGATTATAATATGGTATACCCTGGAAACAACACTTACATTTACATTTTAAATCCTACCCCATCCCACCCCAACCCTCCAATTTAAATTTTTGTGTTGATTGTGAGGTCCTAAACTGAAGCTTATGCCTAAATTCAGCACTGGGACCAGGAAAAAAACCCAAATAATTGTGCTTCCATTCCCTGTGATATAACTGAGTTTACCAATCCAGTTAATTCCCTGCAGTGAATGAAAATAAGAAACTGACAGCCTAGTGCACAAATATCTGCTTCCTAAGAGGTTATCCACCTGGTTTTTAGAATAACACAACTCTTAGGACCCTATTTACACCTCCCATACCTTCTCTTCATAAAGACCTTGAGTAAAATACAGCAGTTCTTGTAGCTACAACTGTGTTGTTGTGACCCTTGCTGGGAAAGTTTCTACCAACAAAGTAAATCAAATATCAGAAGTCAACTTTACCCACAGATGAATTACCAAGCTGTTTAATTGTCAGTGTACTGCCTTAGAGTAGATGCCATCTTTCAGGATAAAAAGTCCTCCTTAAGTAACTATTCAGTGACATAAACATAGGTAAGAATACTCAACCTAGTATGGAAAGGCAAATGAAATTCTTGGGTTCAAGGGAATTGATGCCTACGTGTAAGGTGAAATGTCTGTGGAGACTCTCAATCATCCAGGTCATGGTTGTCCCAAAAGTGCTTTTTCAAAAGGCACCTTTTTTTTCCTTGAAGATGTTTTGCTTCTCAACCAAGAAGCTTCATCAGAATTGAAGAAGTTTCTTGGATGAGAGTGGAAATACCCCCCAGGAAAAACATAGACAGTCAAGTTGCCTTTTGAAAAAGGACCTGTCAGGCGAAAGCAAGCAAAACCACTCCGGAAGAACGTCAACAATAATTTTATTGTGAGTCAACTATGTTAGAAGAATCTTGCCAGACTGACTACTTTCACTTGGGAACGACAAGATAAGGCTGCCAGGACTTTGCAGGGAGGTCCACCTTATGCCTCTTACTGCAGCTCAAAGACTCTAAACTACAGGCCCTTCTTGATTCTTCCCTCCAGCCTAGATGGAGATTCTACCACACTATGAGTCTTGGGTTGGATGGGTGGCAAGAGTCCATCTGGGCAGGTTCTAGGATATACATTGTCTGTTCCATGATCACCTCCATCCCAACTAAGAGGTTGATGGTTGTATCTGCCACTTGGACTCTGCTCCCAAAGACCCAGTCGAGGGAGCATCTCAGATATCAACTCCTTCTTTGTAGATGTTGACTTTTGGTCCCGGCGTTTGATGAAGTGAAAGATTTTCCCTAGAAAGAGATTGTTTTCTGCTCTGCCACAGCTGCCAGTCAGAAGGTGACAGATAGGGTACAGGAGAGCTTTCCCTTTACCTCTGCTGTCTGCCTGACTGCAGCCAGAATGAAGATAATCTATGATAAGTCTGGAGCATCACCAATGCTCACTGCTCTGTATAAATCAAGAGAGTGAAAAGCTTAGTGAAAACAATGCTCTGGGTGTTTTCTTTCTTCACAGTTGCAATGCTATCCATCAGACTCTGAAGGTCATTCAAAGTAGGGGGGATAATCATTGGGGAGGGAAAGGGAAAAGAGAAGGAACATACTGCTAAAGAGAAAATAGAGAGCAAAAGAAGATCTGATTCCAATAAGCCATTAGGTAAGTTCTGTGTTGGAGTCAATCAACAAGCTGGCTGTAGATGGGCCACTAATGTCAAGGGGAACAGGAAAAAGAGAAAAAAGAGGAAGAAAAAGAGGAGGAGGAGGAGGAGGAGGAGGAGGAGGAGGAGGAGGAGAAGAAGAAGAAGAAGAAGAAGAAGAAGAAGAACAACAACAACAACAACAACAACAACAACAACAACAACAACAACCAACTCTTAAGTGACTTTCCAACCAAGCTAACTTGTTATTTATGAACACATCCTCTAGGGAATCTTAGGCTTTTTTTTTTTTAAAGGATTGCCTTGAGCTTAGGACCTCCACATTTCATCAGATATACATTTTTTACTTCCATTAGGAGGGTTCCAAAAAGCCCTTTATTTTGAACTTCTGATTTAGGATAGAAAAGAATAGAAATCTTTATTGGCCAAGTGTGATTGGACACACAAGGAATAAGTCTTGGTGCAGGCACTCTCAGTGTACATAAAAGAAAAAAATGCATTATTTCATAACCACCAAACCAATTTCCCTCATTTAACATCAAAAAACAATCTGTTGCACAGGTGGGCAGGTGGAAACATTTTTTTTTTGCTGACTTGCTTTTAATGTATTTCTTCTTTCTTCTAGGACCAACATAATCATTATTGTCTTTTTGTCTGCTCATATATGTCTATCATGCCTATGCAGTTTTGCATGGATGTAGATCACTGGTAGTTGCTGGGTCTTTTGCTTGGGGCAAAATTCACGGCAGGCCATTTTGAGATTTCAAAGCCATGGAGTCAATGAAAATGGTTTTTTTTTTAAAAAAAAAAAGAGGGAGGGAAAGAAAGAGTGAGAGAAAAGAACTTATTGTTATTTAAGAGACCAAGCTTCTTTGTTTGGATGCCAAGGTTTGACATGGCCATCCGTCAAATCACCATAAAGGCATTATGCTTTTCCTTGGATGCTGAGCGCTTAGGTTACTTCTCTGCTACGGTGTGTTAAGCAAGAAGTCCCTGGTGGTTCCCTGTCATGAGCATGAAATCCTCAGAAAAGATTCCAATTTAAGAATGGAATTGGGTTCGCCTGTGTAGAATACATTAGAACTCCTGCAGCCCTGAAATTCAAGCCCAGGTCCCAGCAGTACGAGGCGGAGCAGAAAACAACTTGAGAAACGGTGAATGGGATGCTCTCTCTGCAGAACGGAACGACTCCACCCCTGCTGCCAAGCAACATGGAAACGGCTTCCAGTGCTTTATCGTGTCCTCGGCAGCTGTGCTTATGGGCCCACGAGGGAGCTAGGATTGAAAAGCAGCGATTTATCAGCTCAGGTAGCATAATCAATAACCTCCCCCTCCTCGACATTGCCTTGATGGAATACCCAATCAGAAGTTATTTAGCAAGATGCAACTGATACCCGGAGGAGCCTGTTTACAACACCACCGCTGGTTGGCCCTTCGCGTCCTGGAGCTTTTCATCTAACCCAGCCTCAACCTCTTTCCTGTTTCCTTGGATAGCTGGGGAATAGCTTCATCATAGAATCATAGGGCCTTGAAAAGGGACCTTGGAGACCTTCTAGTCTGACCCCCTGCCCAAGACAGTTCATTATACTACCCTGCACAAATGGCTGTCTAATCTTTTCTTGAAAACCTCTGGCAAAGGAGCATCTACCACTCTGGGGGGGAGGCAAGCTGTTCCATTCATGGCTCTCACTGGTAGGAATTCCTCTTTATTCCTTGGATCTCTCTCTGATGAGCTACCACCCATTGCTTTTTCCAGCCCTCAGAGAATAAATCAACCTTCTCTGGAAAAACAAAACAAAACATCTATGGGTTGGCTTAATGACTGCCACAAAATTTCAGGAGATGACCAGACTAAATCCAAGGGAGGAGTTAAATGCATCATCAGTCTTGGGTCCCTGTGTGCCTTTCTATGCACTTTACACATCTCTGAAGGTGCACTTGTGTGTTCCTCAAACTAGAGATGTCACCCACTTTCCAACTGAGTTTTTGAAGATGGAGATCAAATCACTCTGTAGGAGATGACCACCAACAGATGACCATCAGTCTTGAGTCCCTGCATACCCACAAGAGATCTAAGTCCAGCCCTTTTTGAATTCCATTGACTCTTATCTACTGCCAATTTGCTTTAATATTAGTAGCTCAGATTCTAATAAACAACATTAGCATACAATGAACCTATATTCATTTGAACTGTCTGGACTCCTTTATTTCCTGCACTTGACAAAATAGGTTGTAAATATCTTATCATTGTAAAATATCTACAGATCTCTGGACATAAATTGTTTCAACTTCTCCCCTAAAAACGATGCTCTAGGGTGCTGCACAGCAGAACAACTAAACATAAGGACAGTTCCACCCCCACCCTCCCGAATGCCATCACTCTATTAAACAACCAATCACCACAACACTGTCAAACTACTTAGTAAGACTCTATTAATATCATTCTTCTCATTCTTCCTATTACCTATCTCTTCCCACTATAATTGTATTATAATTGACCATAATTGTGTTGCTTGTATCTTTACAATTTATATTGTTTCCTAGTATGATTTGATTGCTTAGTAGTAACCAATGACTATCATTAAGTATTGAATCTTATGATTCTTGATGAATGTATTTCATTTTATTTTCTTATGTACACTGAGAGCTTATGCACCAAAGACAAATTTCTTGTGTGTCCAATCACACTTTGCCACACTTCTATTCTATTCTATTCTGTTCTGTTCTATTCTAAACCAGATCCAATCACATGATGACCTGCCATGCCACCATTATAACTTACAACCGTAATTGTTCCATTATAGTCATAGGTCAAGGACTACCTGTCCTGAAAATAAAAATCTGGTTGATATGAGCTGCCCAAACATAACTGATCTCCTTTGGAGAGAAGGATTCAGTAAATGGCTGAAGTTTATATACATAAGCCAGAAGTTAACTGAAGCTATTATGAACTCATTCCTCTTCTTTGGCATCATATATTAATGGCCAGGCGCCAGGATTCTGTACCCCTTTCATACTTGTCACTGATCAATAACTGGCGGTCCTGCTAATGACTCCCCCCAACCCTGTGGTGCAGCACATCATTTGGACAATGAGAGCTGAGTCAGGAGTCTCCTCATCTCCCTTCTGGACATTGACTAATCACCGCCATTAGAGGCAGAATTACAGACCAAGGGTGAAGGCACTGCAATGTTTCATGCAACCCAGGACCACATGCCCACTGCTGAAGAAACACTCAAGGAATTCAAAGAGAAAAGCCAGTTCCATATCTCTTCAAGCTTTCGGCAAGAGAGAAGGTGACATGTTGTATGAAAACTTTCTCTGAAACTGTGATCTCCTTGGAGAACCTGCAGATGGTCAACAGTTCTAGAGGAAAGTGAGATGTTCCTGGCATGGCAGGGCTGGATGAAATGCTAAAAAGAGATCCCTTTGGAAGGTAAACATGTTTAGTCCCCGAGACAGTGAGACAGTGGTGGGATTCAATAGTTTTTACAACTGGTTCTTTGGTCATGGCTTAGTAGGCACTGCAGGGGAAGGATACTGCAAAATCTCCATTCCCTCCCCTCCCCACTAACCTGCTTTCCAGCTCCATTCTCCTGTGCAGGGCAACAAAAGAAGACCCAGCCGATCAGCTGGGACTCGGGAGGCAGAGAATAGATGGGGGTGGGGCCAGTCAGAGGTGGGATTTGCAGGTTCTCCAAACTACTCAAAATTTCCACTACTGGTTCTCCAGAACTGGTCAGAACCTGCTGAATGCCACTTCTGCAGTGAGAGTTTCTGCTGTCACTCAGGTTATCTGTGCAAATTTCTGCATTCTGGTTGGCTTTAGGAAAAAAATCAGAAAAAAAAATTACTAGAGCTCCTAAACTAAGCATGAAGAGGTGCCCACTTCCAAAGCATGGGAAGATGCTTTCACTCTATGAAAGGAACCACATATAGTGTATTGTTGCTGCACATGGACAAGATAGAGTGCATTGCCCATCCAGTGCAATTTGACTGGTTGAAACCTACTGTCCCTACTTGCCTGAGCCTTACTAATTACTCAGATTGGGTGGGACCTCCCTTTGTTGGATGTGTTTAAACAAAGACTACACAGCAGTGTATAACAGAATAATGGAGTTGGAAGGGACCTTGGAGGTTTTCTAGTCCAACCCCCTGCTTGGGCAGGAAACCCTATCATACTTCAGATAAATGGTTATATAATCTCTTCTTAAAAAGAGAAGTGTTGGAGCATTTACAACTCCAACATTTACAGCTTCTGGAAGCAAGTTGGAGCATTTACAACTTCTGGAAGCAAGTTATTCCACTGATTATTTGCTCCTAGAAATTTCTCCTTAGTTCGAAGTTGCTTCTCTCCTTGATTAGTTTCCACCCATTGCTTCTTGTCCCACCCTCAGGTGCTTTGAAGAATAGCTTGACTCCCTCTTCTTTGGGGCAGCCCCTGGGATATTGGAACACTGCTATCATGTCTCCCCAAGTTCTTCTTTTCATCAAACTATAGACATACCCAATTCATGCAACCATTCTTGTATGTTTTAGCCTCCAGTCCCTAATCATTTTTGTTGCTCTTCTCTGCAATCTTTCTAGAGTCTCAACATCTTTTTTACATCATGATGTAGGAGGAGACTTCAGAAGAACCTTGGAGCTCTACTAGTCCAACCCCTCGCTCAAGAAGGAGACCCTACATCAATTCAGACAAATGCTTGTCCAATCTCTTCTTAAAAACCTCCAGTGATGGGACACCCGCAACTTCTGAAGGCAAGCCGTTCCACTGATGAATTGTTCTCATAATTGGGAAATTTCTCCTTAGTTCTAGGTTGGATTTCTCCTTGATAAATGACTTTTTGTCCTGCCTTCAGCTCCTTTGGAGAATAGATTGTCCCCTTCTTCCCTCTAGCAGCCCCTCAAATATCAGAAAACTAATATCATGTTACCCCAATCTTAACTCTAGTTCTGATCAAAATCCATCAATTTTGATTTCTACACTGGTGAGAGGATCAGATTCCATGATTCCACAATTTCTTGAATTCTGAATGATCTTGAAAACATGGAACACAGGCTGCTATTCTTCAGGTTATGCACAACAGCAACGATCGATCATACTATCTTGGTTCTGCCACATCATTACAATGAATTGCCTGAAAGAGCTATCATGAAGATAAAATATAGTATCTTAATAGATGCCACTCTGAGTTCCTTGAAAAAAAGGGAAGAAATTCAATAAGATTGGATTTTTGGGGGGACTTTTTAGTCTCAGATGCTCCCTCTCATTTTGAGATCATTTCTTACAGCTGGATAGCTCCCCTTCCCTATCCTGCTTTAATACTGAACAAACAGACTTTGAATTGTCAGAGAAAGGAAAGAAGTAAACAACTGTAGTGTCAGCCTAGGTCCATTTCAGCCAATTTTTAAAATTAAAGCAACATTGTGAAACACAGAGTGGGATTTGTAGGCAATTCTTGTTTTTCATCTCTTTCATGTGATCTCGGGCTGCTCTCTGTTGCTCTCTAGCCTCCTTCCTAAGCTTGGAAAAAGATTGCAAAAGAATGCAAAATCCAATTACAGATTTTTTTAAAAAGAAATTAGAAACACAGTACACCAGATCTGAGCCCTGGTAAAGAAGCAAGCATAAGAAATTTACAACAACCCTGCCTTGAGTTGGCATGATCTAAGACCAGGGTGACTAATCACGGCAACTTTTAAGACCTGTGGACTTAAATTCCCATGCTGGCTGGGGAATTCTGGGAGTTGAAGTTCACAGGTCTTAAAGTTGGAGACCTCTGGTCTAAAAGAAGACAGAGGGAAAATAAACGGCTTGCCTTAGGGAGTTATTAGTGCACAATCTCTAGAGGTTTTTAAGAGGAGACTGGACAGCCATTTGTTTGAAATGATATTAGGGGGTTGGACTAGAAGACCTGCAAGGTCCCTTCCAATTCAGTTATTCTGTTATTCAGTTGCAATACCAAATACAAACACCCACACACTCACACAAAATCTCAATCTTGCAATGTCTGATTTCTGAACTGGTCTACCTCGGAGAACCAACAAAGATTTTCAGCCTGACTAGTTTCATTGTTTAAAAATATGCAAAGATCATCATCCTTATTGTTAACTCTTGGATTTTCTTTTATTCATCAGCAGGTGTGCATATATCTATATCTATGTATCTATGTATCTATGCATGTATGCATGTACCTACCTACCTACTATCCATCCATCCATCCATCCATCCATCCATCCATCCATCCATCCATCCATCCATCCATCCATCCATCCATCTATCTATCTATCTATCTATCTATCTATCTATCTATCTATCTATCTATCTATCTATCTATCTAGTGTCATTCTTCTCTGCTAGTTTTTCATCCGTATGGAATTTGCTTTCTTTCACTAAATGGATGGAGAGGCCTTGCAATGGAAATCTCAACAGCATTTAAAGACACAGTTTTATTTATTGTGCTGAACATAACATGATTAGTGTGATTTTTGGCTTAGCGCTTTCACAGTTGTGGTTTATAAACTAAAATACCATTTACGGTTGGGTGAAATTAGCTGTTTATGGGCTTGCAGCAGAAATCACAAATAAGCCATGACTTGATAAGACTGAGAAGAAAAAAAAACCCAGAACTTGATTCAACTACAGATAGTCCTCAATTTATGACTACAATTTATATTTTTAATTGTGGTCATAAATTGAGTTAATCCTGAATTTATGACAACTAATATGGCAGTCATTAAGCAATTCACTATGGTTGTTCAGGGAATTACATGATCATTAAGTAAATTACATGTCATTAAGTGAGTCCAGCTTGCTGAGTAGGTGGTTATTATTATTATTATTTTGCTGGAAATCTACAAAAACGGTCACCAACTGTTATTTTAACGACCATAGACTAATACAGCCAGTTGTAAATGCAAGGCAGTTGCCAAGCATTCTGGCTGGGGGATTCTGGGAGTTGAAGTTCCCACATCTGAAAGTTGCAGAAACACTGTGCACAACCTGGCAGTTAATGAAGGCACGCAAATGACAAAACTCTGTCATTTCCACAATGCAACCCCCCCCATGATCAATGGCTTCTTCCATTCTGTAAATATCATACTGTTCGTTTATATTCCTTCTAATTCTGGAGAGATCCGGTCTTAATGTATGACACCTTGCCAAGCATCGGCAAAAATGAACCTGTTCCACCTGTCCCACATGGCAGCCCACCTCCCATGATTCAAATTAGGCTGAATGGAATAAGCTTTTCCGACCAGCATGTCCGAATTCCCACTGTCTTTGCCATTCATCTCTAATCTTCCATTTAAACTTACATTTAATCTCCAAAGGAGATAAAAGCAGAAGAATTATCCACACCAGCATGACACAAAACCTTCTTAGCGACATGATCCATTTTTTTTTCATCTCCCCCTCAAATACCTATGTGGATCAAAATACAACAGAAGGGATTTTTTTTTAAAAAAAGAAAGATATAAGTCACCATTCTTTGTTCAGAAAAAAGCTTTCGTTCACCAGGTTGGTCTACTAGTCCATTCTCCACCCCAGCATTGAGTCAACTCCAGATAGCAAGCTTTATCCTCATAGCTTTCAAGCCTCCACTTGAAATCAGTTAGATTCATAGACTTAGCTGGGGAATTTGGGGAACTGAAGTCCATAAGTCTTAAACCTGCCAAGGCTGGGCAGCCCTGGACTAAGCCCTGGAATCCAGCAGTCTTCGAGTGGAGGCTTGAAAATCTAAGGGGATAAAGCAGGATATCTGAGGATGACTCAGTAATGGGGAGGAGAATGGGCTAGAAAACTGATGTGGTGAACAAAATCTGATCTGAAAGAATGATGGCTCCTTTCCTTTTTAAAAGGAATTCCCTTCTCCATCCAGATCCATGTAGGTATTCGGAAATGGGGATGTGAGGTGAGTTGGGCTGAGAGGGAGGGAGTGGCTCATAGTCACCCAGCTGGTTTTCATGCCTATGGCGGGACTAGAACTCACGGTCTCCTGGAGATTGGCCCAAAGTCACCCAGTCAGCTTTTATGCCTAAGGAAAGACTAGAACTCACAGGTTCCCTGATGATTGACCCAAAGTCGGCCAGTCAGCTTTCATGCCTAAGGCAAAACTAGGACTCAAAGGCTCCTGGTTATTGGTCCAAAGTCACCCAGCTGATTTTCATGCCTAAGGCTGGACTAGAACTCCCAGTTACCTCGTGATTGGCCCAAAGTCACCTCATCAGCTTTCAGGTCAGATGGAACTAGACTGCACAGTCTCCTGGTGATTTACCCCAAATCACCAGTGGCTTTTATGCCTAGGGGGGGACTAGAACTGCTGGTGATCAACCCAAAGTCACCCAGTCAGCTTTAACGCCTAACTCACCATTTCCCAGTTTCTAACCAGATGCCTTCACCACCAGACCAAACTGACTCCCTTTTATATGTCACTACATGGCAGTGATAGTGGCCTTGCGAAGACATTTTTTTTCAAACAAAATGATAAAAAAAAATTCTGATTTGGGTATCTCACCCCAACGACCCCATCATTTTTGCCTTCCTCTACAGCCCTTCAGGTCCCCTTCCCTCTACCACAAGTGAAAAGCTATCCCTGAGATTCACTTTGCAGATCAAGACTGCACGGAGAGGCGGATTTTGTCAGGTTGCAGAAATGACTGATGGCTTGTTGCAAAGGCAATTAAGCTGCAAAAAAGGAGACAATGGGCCACACTGGGCACCTTCCTGCTCATATGCCATCCTTTATATTCTGTCCTGCTCAGGTATCTACTTGAGACCTTTCCCATCAGCAATGCCTTATTTTGGGGGAAGGAAGGAGGGTCTATATAGGGTTTCATGCCTACCCATTCATTCTTGAGTCATCCCAAGAAAATGTTGAAAGCAATGTCAACTTTTCTCCAGGTACACTGGGCAGAGAACTTTAAGTCTTTGATGTTGGGCACTGGTAAGGTGGTTTTTTTTTTTTTTGACAGGGTTAAAACTTTTTAGATCCAACCACAGCAGGGGTGTCAAACTCAAGGCCCGAGGTTTAGACCCAGCCCTCAAGGTGGTTAGATTTTGCTCATGGAGCCACCCTGGAAACAGCAGCAGACCGGTCAACAGCCCCTCAGCCCAGCACAAACTTTGCCCCCTCTTACATACACCAGGAGCAACCTGGTCAAGGAGAGTGAGCAGAAACTCACAGGGGTGTCAAACTCTACTTCATTGAGGGCTCCATCAGGGTTGTGGTTGGTCTCACCCTGGTCTCACCTTCCTCTGCTAGAGGCAATGGATTCCCCAGCCCTGCCCAGCAGTGGTGGGATTCAAATAATTTTACTACCGGTTCTGTGGGCATGGCTTGGTGGGCATAGCAGGGGAAAGATACTGTAAAATCTCCAGTCAGAGGTGACATTTGCCGGTTCTGCGCATTACTCACAATTTCCACTACAGTTCTCCAGAACTGGTCAGAACCTGCTGAATGCCACCTCTGCTGCCAAGGCCACCACAGGTGCCCCCTGATGCAAGCAATGCTAGCCACGCCCACCCCAGCCCCCTGAGGGCAATCATAACCCTGATGCGGCCCTTCAAGGGTAATACAGCATGACATTGTGGGTGACACAGCAGCATTAACCAACCCGTCAGGTGCAAAGAATCAGGACCACATGTTAAATTCCAGTTAAGCTGATTGGTAGCTCATGCCTATACATAAGGATCTAGTCTACTCATGTGCTAGTTAAGAGTTAATGAAATTCAAGAGGGTTGGACTGACTGCTTATGGGAATGTAACAATGACGAGTTTTGACACCTCTGAACCACAGGGTGAGCATCCATCACCAGCTCTTTCATAATATCCAACAACATTGCTAGATTGGGGAGGGCCAGTGACATCATGGGTTTTTTAGATTCAATGCTGTTCAAAATGTAGTGAAAAAAGGTTCAACTAGAACAGGGGTGAAATCAAATTCGATTTCATTGAGGGTTGCATCAGGACTGTGTTTGATCTTGGAGGGCCAGGGAGGGCCTGGCCAACTTGACATCACTCGTGTCAGGGCCATTTGTGGCCTGAGTGCTCTGTCAGCAAAAACGAGCTCCAGAGCTCAGTTTTTGACTGTGATGGCCTCCTGCAACCCATTGCCAGTGAAAATGGACCTCGGGAGGACCGTGTGCTAGCAGAGGCACCGCAGGCTGGTCTTTCACTGTTTCCAAGGTGGCCCTGCAGGCCAGATCGAAGCACCCCGTGGACTGGATCCAGCCGGGGGGGGGCTTGAATTTGACACCCCTGAACTAGAACTTGGAAGCACCTGGCCCTTAAGCTCTGGCCAGTGTCCAAGAAAACATGAAGATGATATTGAGAGAGTATTGCCTCCACATATTTTTCTACCCTCTGTTGATAGGCTTTTAAAAGAAGGACGCTATGATGCCATCAACAACAAATCTTGGCTCTTGGTTCCATTTTTTGCAAACAGAAGGACAGTACTTTGCAGCACAAAGCTTTAGGGAAGACCTACCTAGAACCCTCTTAAAAGAGTCTGGATGACACCAAAGATGGTGGCCTACACCGTTCCATGAATAGGACAGGCTGTCTTAACATGTTCATCTCTTCAGCTTTAAATAGTATTATGTTCTCCGCAAATCATGCAGTAATGAATGAGTATACATACATGCATACATCCTGGAAATCCAAAGAGCATATATATAGCAAGCAATCTTTAGCTTAGTCCTTGTTTTTTTTCCCCCAACTGCATCTTCTACAAACCTGTCTATTTGCCTGCTGCTTGTCTCAGTTTCTTTGACCTTCTTCCAACCTTGAAATAAGTGTAATCCTTTTTCCAAATTAGAGCTTTTCCTTGGGTTGATTGCCACTAGTATGTTTAACATTAATGCCGCAGACAAAAGTGATCAAGGTTACAACACAAAAATCCTAATTTTGTGATTTCCAAAGAGTTTACTGTACACTTCACCACTTAATTATGCTCTATTGCTCAAATTAGAGCAACCAGCTGTTCCATCCTCCAAGGGGCACCTAGCCTTATTGGAGCAGCATGAAAGACAATACGGATATTCTTTTAACAAACCAATTGCTGCTCATGCACATTTAGTAGGGAAAAGAGATATGAATCTCCGTTCATGTTATTAAGTGCTACAGTTTTATTTAATGCTTTAAACAGGTTTTGAGATAAAAACATAGTTGAAATACTGACAATTGAAGCAGGTCAACAATTTTGCTTTTCTATTTCTGATTCAGATGGATTCTCAGGTCCTGTAAAGAACATCTCAAATGTTGCAATATCTTAGGGGCTGCCTCAAAGAAGAGGGAGTCAAACTATTCTCCAAAGCATCAGAGGGCAGGACAAGAAGCAACAGATGAAAACTAATCAAGGAGAGAAGCAACCTAGAACTAAGAAGAAATTTCCTGACACTTAGAACAATTAACCAGTGGGACAAAATTAATTGTTATAAGTCAAGGACTGCCTGTATACACAGGTTAGTGGGCTCCCAAACTCCAAGAGAAACCAACACAACCATACCAGTGGAACAACTTGCCTCCAGAAATTGTAAATGCTCCAACACTTGAAGTTTTTAAAAAGAGATTGGACAAACATTTGTTTGAAATGGTATAGAGTTTCCTACCTGAGCAGGGGGTTGGACTAGAAGACCTCCATGGCCCCTTCCAAGTTTGTTATTATTCTTGTAGCCATTAGAAGCCATGTTAAAGTCTTCTTTCTAAGTTCTTACTAAAGGGAAACATCAATGTCTGAACATGAGAGCGGAGGATTCTCTTCCCTATGGTGTCCAATTCATTTCAGAGCAGAAGGTCATGCTGTAGAAGAAGAGCAAACTGAGCTGGAAAGGGAGGGGGGTAGACATGGCATAAGTTTGGAGTCATTGTGTTGCCACAAATGACCTAATTCCAGCCCTTTGTGAATTCCATTGACTCTTATCTAAGGCTAATTTAGCTTTGGCCATTAGTTGTCTAGATTCTTGCATTAGAGGAAAGCGACAATAAACTCTTCTGTGCTTTGAACTCAACAAATGTTTCTAGTTGTTTACCTCTGACACTGCTGTGCAAAGATCAGGAGGATGGAAGAAATAATACTGCAAAGTCCCAAAGGTGGTTATTTTGATGACATTATCAATTAATTCTTGGTGTTTTGGTTCCAGAATAGTTCACACCCTACCCTTAATTGGTTAGAGGGTAGGTTGGAAGGATCTACTCCTAAGCACAGAGGCTATGGACTTCCAAGAAGATATTTGGTCCACCAATGAAATCACTGAATGTTACAAGTTAGGACTTTCAAAGTTTCAGAGAAGTTTCCCAAAGACCAACTTGAGTAAATTCAGATGGGTGAGAATGCTCCTATCTCTGTAAAAGAGTTCCTTTGGGGTGTATTGTATGAATATGGAATCATAAGTAAAAATATCTCTACTGAGAACTCCACAATAGTAGTTACATCTTGGGTTTCAAATATGAAGATTGTCCTTGAGCAATATCACCTTGTCCCCATAGTATTTTGAAAAGCAGCATATTCTGAAACTATGAAAATGTAATTCTGCTCTTGGAAATTGCAAAGTACTGGCCCAAAGGCTGTTCTTGCAACAACAAAAAAATATCTGGCAACTGTAGTTGAAATGCCACTAAGATGCAGTGATTGTTAAGAAGGTGCTATTGATTGGGGGATTAAATGCAACAGAAACACATTCAGTGTAAGCAAACTGTGCCACTAAACCTATTACAGAGCTGCAAATAAATCCTTAATGAATATTCTTTCAAGAAATCACTTGCTTTTAATTATAGAAGGACTTGGTGGTTTTTTTTTTTTTGAAAGGCAAAATTAAAAAGCTTAGTTTTCCATGAGTAGATGAGGAAAACAAAGGCAAATAAGAAAATGGGTATGGAAACCCTTCCAAAATCAACAGATTCTAAGGAATTCTGTTGGAAACCAAAGTTAAGGATGTGGCCCCTGCCAAACCCTAACACATGATCAGAAGGGTCTGCAGTTTGGTTCCAAAAAGTTGCATATCCGAGTGATCAAAGCAAATGCAACACATAAAAATCAGATAGGTCACACCGCAATGTGGAACGGTGGTCATTCCACTCATTGATTTGATGTTGCATTTGTCTTTCCCCTTTCTTTTGGGGGTCCACAGATATCCATCCACAACAGCAATCCTATGTAAAGCAATTTATGGCTAACTGTCACCATTTCAACTGAAGAACCCAACCAATGCAACACTCAAGACAATCCAATCTCTGAATGCAAAACATTACTGAGTATATCATTTCAGCACTGATGAGGGCAAAACCAGATCTAGCTAATTCCTGTACAAACCCACAAAATTAAAGTATATAATTCTCCTTCTCCCTATTAGAGGAGGTCACATTGTCCAATTGAGCCTCGTTATATTGTTATGAGAAAAAGTCTTTGGCTTTAGCAAACACCTGCCAGAGTGTCCTTGGCTCTCATGGCTGTGATCTTGATGTCTGGACCCTACATTCAATCTCTTCTTCCCTCCTCCCAGTTTGTTGGCAAGCTGAGAAGTCATAATGGTTGCAACAGCAAAAGTGCACTTCAAATTTGTCACTGACCTTGAGGAAAACATAAGAAACTCACAGGAGGTGGTGGTGAGAATGAGCCAACCAGGAAGAAATTGGAGAAGACTTTCCCCAGTCCTAAAGAGCAGTGTGAGAAACAACTTCTAATTAAACCTCCTTTATTTCATTTAGTTGAAGATGCTGCAGAGATGAACTTGGACAGACTCACAAGAATTAATCATGAAGTAGTGCTCCAGAAATCACTTTAATTGGACTTCTTTGAAGGGCTCATAGAAATGGCTGAGAAAGATTACCTAGCTCATGAACACAGGATGGATTCCCTTGTTGAATGAGACTTGAACTTCCATCTTCTTGGTCCCCTTCCAAGACCTTAATCACTAAGCTACACTTCCATTCCAGAAAACATTAGAGAAAATGCCTCTACCGCTGTTATTATTTGTTTTTTTTAATTAAAGAAGACCCATTGAGCTCATTTGAGATGACAAATGCAGCCTCAGACCAATCTGAAGGATTTCCCTGGATTTTTAATTTTAAAAACCAGTCAGATATTTGCCAGAATAGAAGCCCACCCTCAAAAGCAGATAATGAAATGAAGAAGCATAGCCTAGCCTACCTGATACTTCTACTTCTGAACATGCTGAGATTGATATTGCTATAGCGTTATGAACTATGGTATGACAATTCCATATTGAGCTAAAGAATGAAAAGTAAGAAAAATGAAATAAGCTCTCTCATATCCAGGTTAGGCTGTCCATCACCCATAATGTCCTGAAATCAAAGAGAAAATATTCAATGCTTAGCTTCCAAAATAGATGGGCCCTAAGGCTAACCAGACCCATGTCAATCAAACGAGAAGCCCTTAAATCTATCTGATTTGCAACGGCTGGTATCTTTAATGCCTACTTCCAAGAAAGGGCATTATTGTCTTTAGTTTTGTATCTGATGGTTTAAAGCCAGACATTGCACGAGGCTCAGTAGAGTTTCTAGTGGAGAATCTGCTGGGGATATGAGAATTATTTGATAGGATTACAAGTTGCTTGAGGCCTTCCAAGTTAGGGATCCTACCTGGCATTTTTCCAAATCAGAACAAAATTGGTATCTGGCAACTGTTCCCCAGTGAGGAAAAAAAAAAGGGGGAGAACAACTTATTATGATCTTACTATGCTGCTGGCACTCATTAAGTGTAAGACACAAGGCTTGGGTCTCTCTGACAGCTACCCAGGGATATACACCATGTTTATTTGAAGAACAATGAAAGCAAACTCATTGTTACATGAAGTCTGATGGGAGGACTGTTGAAAATTCACTTTGGCTGAATTTACATAAGATGGCAGATTAGGATAATGCAAATTGGGTAGAGTGTAGGCCAAGCTGTTTTGAGAACCAAGGTATTGTTTTGACACATTGCACAAACTGAGCCATCACGTTAAACCATCAAGTGGTTTGTCTTAAGGCATTGTGTGTTATGTCAACCCAACTGCTGTGTTTTGCTAAGTCTGTTTTAGATCCCAATGGGAATTTATCCTGTAATCTCATATGTATTCTTTGCAGGATATGTTTGGTTAAAGCTCCTTCCTTCTACTTGAAATCAACACAGAGATACAAAAACTAGAAGGAAGGGAAGAGAATGGTCCATGGCTGGGGTAGAACATGCGGGACTTTACAGGATGAGTATGCAGGAATGGGTTCTGGAACCACATCAAGAACTTTGGTTTCGTATGCTATGTGGCTTCATCTAGGGTGGCTTATAAAGTAAAACTGCAGTTTACTAAGCTGTGTGGCCCAAACAACCCTGATCAAATGGATGTCCAAGCTATTTTTGAAAATTTCCAGTGATAGAGCATCCACAACTCTGAAAGGCAATCTCTTCCACTGATTATCTGTTATTGGTAGAAGAGCTTGCCTCCTGGAGTTGTGGATGCTCCATCACTGGAGGCTTCCAAAAATAGACTGGACAATCATTTGACTGGGGTGATATAAGGTCTCCTGCCTTGAGCAGGGAATTGGCTAGAAGATCTCTGAGGTCCCATTCAGCTTTATGATACTCTACTATTCTATTTTCAGATCTATGGTTATTATTCATAATCATTTCTTGAAACTATTTTTTACTCTCCCTCTTCCAACAGCAAAACTCTCGTTCTCTCCCCCTCCCCCCAATTTATTTTATTGCTTCAAGTTCTCTTCTTCACTTTCCACCTCTGTAGTGGAGATGGGCTCTTTTTCCTCTGAATCTACACCATCTGTTGGAGGCCAAAAAAAGCAAAGAGATGCTGTTTCCTGAAGCAGAACAAGATGGATGATGAGTTTGCTTTGGGAACGTGTAACCATTTTCCAAAAGGAAACACTGAATCAAACTATTGAAGAAAAATTAATCTGTACATGGAAGGACTTAATTATTCATAACATTCTTTAGTTACTTCCTTAGGTGTTCATTTCCAACTTCAATGCCATTGTTCTTTGCTAACTTAGTAGGCTTTGCATAATTCACCATGCCATCCCAGACAATCATGTTGGAACTTCTTAGTAATTTATTCCAACTAGTAGCACTTAGCACTTAGACTTATATACCACTTTATAGTGCAACCCTCTCTAAGCAGTTTTGCAGAGTCAGCCTATTGAAGTCTGGGTCCTCATTTTACCCACCTTGGAAGGATGGAAGGCTGAGTCAACCTTGAGCCTGGTGGGATTTGAACTGCCAAATTTAGTATTATAGATAGATGATGTTCCTTGTGTGGGGTTTCATGATTTCTTTGTGTTCTCACAAAGTTTTATCTTAGCATGTTTTATGGGCTTCAAAATATCAGCTTATTAAACAAACCACAACTTAACTCAGTGATGGCAAGCTCATGATATATGTTTCAAAGGTAACACAACATGACATTTGGGGTGACACAATGGGATTCACCAACACTGTCAGGTGCAAAGAATCAGGACTACATGTTAAATTCTAGTTAAGCTGATTGGTGCTCTTGCCTATATATAAGGATCTAGTCGACTCATGTGCTAGATAAGAGTTAACAAAATTCAAGAGGGTTGGACTTAGACCCCTTGTGGGAACATAACAATGCCGGGATGATTCCTCTCTTGACTCCACTGCCTGTTTATCTCCTTCAAAAACCCAACAGGTATTCCTGAAAGCACACCCTGTTCTCACATGAGCAGTGCAAGAATGGGGTGTGCTCTCACACAGTCTCTGAACCCCTTGAAAATTAATTTTACTCGTATTTTCATTTTTGTAATTATTTGATGTTTCTGTATATTATATATAACACCATATATCATCTTCCTTTAATGACCCCATATTCCTTTGTGGGATGGAGTCTGGGCAACTGAATGAAGCTGAACGATTACTGGCTGGTTGCCGTTCCTGTCGCCAATGTGGAGTTATATTCAGCCGATATATTCTCATTGTGCTCAGAGAGAGAAATATCTGCCTCCACCCAAGACTGAACTCCCAGCCTCCTGATTGTGAAGGGAGAGTTCCACCTCTAGGCCACCGTGCCACTCATATATAACACCACATATAATTGAACTGAACTGCATTCTTTCTATGAATATGTAAAGAATTGTTTCCCTTTTGTTAGAGATTGGGTGATACGCCAGTAAAACCCAATTAGTGTTTTCGGAATTGTTGACACACCGAATCCGAAAGATTGACCATCACTGGCTTAACCCAATGTGTAAATACACATATGCACACACACACATATACAGACTGACCCTAAGTTAAAATGTCCCTAAACGTCTTCCTTTTTATTTTCAAAGAGAGCTGACATTTTCAGAAGCAACTTTCCTCTTCTCTTCTTCTGCACTTCCGAGGTGCAGGGTTTGCTTTTCAGAAGCTGTATGACTTCATAGAAATTTTGAGACTGAAGGGACAAAGAAATTTCTGCAAATCTCACCGTGCTCATAATTCCTCATCACTTGGGTGAATCCAAAGCAGCTTCCACAAAACAGTGACATGGTTACATGTGTAATCAGGTTTGCCATCACTCTGAATTAGCTTAATTTCCCCTCGGTGATGTTCTTCCCATACCCAAATTTGATTTGCCTTGTGATGACATTGTTCTTTATGGGAAGAAAATGACTGATGTGAGGCAGGAAAAACAAGGCAGAGTGCCAAAGCAGCTGTTGATAGGCTCCGAAGAAAATCTACTGCAGCGGTGTGCCAAAACGTATATTATGTGTGTCGTTATTCAGGAGAAAATATCGTTAGAATGTAGACTGGATGAATGTTATGAAAAAGATTAATCTCTTTCAGCTCCGTTTTGAAAAGGGGGAAAATATGTTAAAACTATTAAATGAAATGGAGACTATTCCTCTCTCTCCTCCTTCCTTGAGGTCTTACCTTCCACCACCACTGACCCTCACAACACTTACCGCAACTATGGATCACTCCAAATTGCAAAAAATGTTAAGGACTGACATTTTCTTCAGCTGTCTAATTTCACGTGACAGATGGAGACGAGGAGATCAGATTTTCCTGCTTGCTTTTTCATCTGTCGTTCTGTTAAAATGTCTCCAGACGTTTCACCGTTTGCTTTTGGGTTACGCTAATTAAGGTGATTACCCTAATGAGGAAAGGGGACTTTGATGTTTGCTATCCAGGTGCTCAAAGATTTAGGAAGAAGGTAGATAATTTTTTCACATGGAGGGTTGTGATCGCTCCTGTGATATGGTGGCCTAGAGGTGGAGCTCTCGTCTCATAATCAGGAAGCTGTGGGTTCGATCCTAGGTAGAGGCAGATATTTCTCTCTCTGGGCACACTGAGAATATATCTGCTGAACAAAACTCCTCACTGGCTACAGGAAGGGTATCCGGCCACTAAAATACTCTGCTCCATTCAGTTGCCCAGACTCCACCCCACAGGGATTATATGGATTGTTATTGTGAGTTTGATCCTAGGTGGATGCAGATATTTCTCTGAGAATAACTCTGCTGAACAAAACTCCTCACTGGCTACAGGAAGGCTATCCGGCCACTAAAATACTCAGCTCCATTCAGTTGCCCAGACTCCACCCCACAAGGGATTACATGGATTATTATTGTGAGTTCGATCCTAGGTAGAAGCAGATATTTCTCTCTCTGGGCACACTGAGAATATATCTGCTGAACAAAATTCCTCACTGGCTACAGGAAGGGTATCCAGCCACTAAAATACTCAGCTCCATTCAGTTGCCCAGACTCCACCCCACAAGGGATTATATGGATTGTTATTGTGAGTTTGATCCTAGGTAGAAGCAGATATTTCTCTCTCTGGGCACACTGAAAATATATCTGCTGAACAAAACTCCACCTTGGCAACAAGAAGGGCACCCAGCCATTAAAACACTCAGGTCCATTCAGTTGCCCAGACTGCACCCCTCAGGGGATTACGGGGTCATTAAAAGCACATGATGATGAAGGGCTGTGATTGCTCCTAGTTTTTCAGTGGCTGAACATCACAGGACGATGTGGCAATAAAGTCACAGAAGGAGGCAAGTTAAAGTCCTTCATTTGTCTGTCTCTTGGTAAAAATAGTATGCTCGGACTAATGAAACCCAGGCATTGGCAATGGGATCATGCCACCAATTTGATTCAACTATTTCTACACAGGTATTTCTATTTCTACACAACTATTTCTACACATTGACTAATGAATCCCTGGTTTTTAGGCATGCTTGTTTTGATGTGGAATTACCCAAGGTGTCCAGAGGGTACGGTCAATAAATTGAGATGGCAGTCATGATGGTGTGATTGAACCTGCTTTTTTAGGTGGACTGCATTATCATAGTCATTCTTTTGACTTTTCTAATCACCCAACATGGATTTTCCTGGACATTTTTATGCTATTAATAGATAGCCCTAGACCAGAGGTGGCTAACCTTTTTGGATTCCTGGGCCAAAAACTGTGTGCATGCTTTCACGCTCATGCTCACGTGTCAGCACCCAGAAGGCAATGTGAGCCCGCCACGTCCCCTACACATGCGTGTGCAATCCCTCCCCCTGCCACCCCCTTACCTACATAGCACTTTGAAGCTGATTTTCGGAAAATACTGTTTTTCTGAAAATACCGGAAGTGATGATACGGGGTTAGTTTTCGGCCTGCAAAGCTTGTAGAAGCCTGCAGAAGCCTGCAGAAGCCTTTCTCAAGCATTTGAGAGGCCAAAAAAAAAGCCTCAAACTGGCCGAAAATCAGCTGTGAGGCGTGCACATGCTCAGTGAGGTAAGTTTGCCTGCAGGTTGTGTTCCAGCACAAATGGCTCTGCATGACACCTGTGGCACACATGCCATAGATTCGCCATCATAGTCCTAGACTTACAGTTCATTAAATGGACTGGGTGGGGGGTTGAACTGGATGACCTACAAGATCCCTTCCAAGTCTGTTAATCTGTTTAATCATTCAAAGTTACAACAGCACTGAAGAAAGTGATTTATGTAAGTTTTTCACACTTATGACTGTTGCAGCATCTGCATAATCCCATGATCAAAATACACACACTTGGCAATTGATTCATATTTATGATGGTGGCAGTGTCCCAGGGGTCATGTGATTCCTCTTTTTATGACCTTCTGACAAGCAAATTCAATGGGGTAGCCCAATTCACTTAACAACCTTGTTACTAATTTAACAACTGCAGCGATTCACTTCACAACTGTGGCAAGAAAGGTCGTAAAATGGAGCACAAATTCACTTAACAGATTTGTTAACAGATTTGTTAACTGAGCAATGTTGGGCTCAATTGTGGCCATAAGTCGAGGACTAGCTGTATTCCTACCTCTTCCTACACTTCATGACACTGGATTTGGCAAGATAAAGAAATAGTCTCACATTGATAAATCAGTTAAATCAATTAAAATCCAGAAGGTACGATCAGGATTTGGAAAATTAACTATATTGGGTCTCCATTTCATCTTATCGGTATTTTTCTGTCTTGAATTCCAAACAGCCTCCCTACCTCTCTCTTTCTCTTTCTCTATTTCTTTCTTTCTTTCTTTCTTTCTTTCTTTCTTTCTTTCTTTCTTTCTTTCTTTCTTTCTTTCTTTCTCTCTCTCTCTCTCTCTCTCTCTTTCTTTCTCTTTCTTTCTCTCTTTCTCTTTCTCTCTTTCTCTCTCTTTCTCTTTCTCTCTCTCTCTTCTCTTTCTCTCCCTCCCTCCCTTTGTTTCTCTCTCTCTCTCTTTCTCTTTTTCTCCCTCCCACCCTTTCTCTCTCCCTCCCTCCCTCTTTCTTTCTCTCTCTTTCATTGTCTCTCTCTCTTTGTCTCTCTCTCTCTCCCTCCCTCCCTCTCTTTCCCTCTTCCCTCTTCCCTTAGGCAGAATTGCCTGACATCAAGACAAATTCCTCTACTGGTGCAAATGTAATTTCATTTCATCAAGGCCAAGGAAACTTCAATGTGTGCCAACCGAAGAGTGGTCTTGTGGTCTTTAAGAAACAGCAGACTGTTTTAAACCCGGTTATTCCCTTTCTCCTTGCCCAGCCTTCAGAAGATTTCCGGGAGGTGGAATGGATGAATTATACACTAGAAATGTCAACTTCTAGGGAGAATAATTGGTAGAGGTCGAGAGAAAGCAAGCAAGAGAGAGAGAAGGAAGGCGAGACCCGAGCCTCTATGTGTGTCTGCGCATGAGAGTGTCTGTCATACAGATGGAGGAAATATCCTTGCGGGACTAAATTGCATTCAGCATAATAAACTATCATCTTGAAACGAGTGCTCCAATTGAGTTTTGATGTAAACGCTAATATTTTCTCCACTCTGCTGTTCTCTGCTGGGGAGATCTCATGTATATTTCACCAGGTGTCCTACCTACCTTTGCTCTCATACATCAAAGGGTTTGAGGACAAGGAGCCTGGTTCTGAAAACATTATTCTTTTAAAGATTTATCTTCTCATCCAATCACCTTCTCTGCTGAGGGAGACAGTGAAACCTTCCATAAATTATTTTAATGCACTATGTTCAAATACACATACTGTACGGAGATCTCTCCTGATTCCCTTTAGCAAACTTGGAAGGCAGGGATGAGGCAAAGCAAATTAAAAAAAACAAAACCAAACCCAAAACCATGCAAACATTTAGGGTGATGCAAGGGGAAATAAAAACAAAACACTTCTACTTCCCCATATTTTCCAGTTAAAGCCCTTTTTGCAAGAGTATTATTTATTTATTGAAAGAGTGGTGAGGTGGCCTAGAAATGGAACTCTCGTCTCACAGTCAGGAGGCTGTGAGTTCAATCCTGGGTAGAAGCAGATATTTCTCTCTCTGGGCATAATGGGAATATGTTTTCTGAACAAAACTCCAGACTGGCGACAGGAAAGGCATCCGGCCATTAAAATGCTCTTCTAGCTCCATTCAGTTGCCCAGACTCCACCCCACAAGGGATTATGGGGTAATTAAATGATGATGATGATTTATTTATTCAAATTGCCATTAACTGATTTGATTGTCTTTTGCCTTGCCCCACCCACAGTGTTGCAAATTTGGCTGGCTCCATTTCATTGTAAGACCAACACAAACTCATCAGCCCTGGCAATCCCCTCATACACGGCTGCCTTTACAGTATTTACATGTTTATTTATTTAGCACAATTATAGAGCTGCCCATTTGATCAAAAACTCCTCTGGGCGATACACAGCAACCAGATAAAACCACTGTCACATTAAAAACGATTGTGATCAAAATAGAAAAAGTCACTACTGAAAATGAAAAAAAAAAGAACTGTAAAGAATTTAAAATGTATACACCACCCAGAGAGAGAGAGTAAAAAAAATGTGCATGTTGATAACATGTCTACCTGTCAGTTACCCCCCCCCCCAAAAAAAAAAAACCCTGCTTGGATCTGTATATATACTATGCTGATATGTTATGACATCCTGGATTTTTAGAAAGAGCTTGATATGACCATCACCAGCTAAATAACTGGTGGTTGTGATTTCATGCTGTTGTGTATAGAATAATAAGAACAACATAGGGTACAACGCGTTAAAAATGAACCTTCAAAAAAGGAAGACTCTAATTATTACTCAATTTGGCATAGATGGTATGAACGGTTAGAAAATAGATAGGGACTGAAAAGTGTAGATTACATAAGAGAATTCTTAAGAGAGTGATACATAGATATGTAAGTACGTAAAATAGATAAAGTTAGATACTAATAACAAATATAAAGGCTAGGTCCCACTGGCCGATGGACACAAAACGTATTTATTTTTATTTATTTTAAGCCCTGCCACTTTTCCAAATTCTTCTGTTTTCTGAATTAATTTGAGTCCTGATTCTAACAGTTCTTCAAGCACAAATACCAAATCATCCGCAAAAGCTTTATATTCTTCTTTTTTAAAAATTTTTGAGACTTTTTATTTCTTGTTCCCCTCTAATCTGTCCATTTTAGTTTAGTTTGATTTATTGTCATTGCACCTCATACAATGAAATTAAATGCCATCTTCAGTGTACATTAACTTTAAAAATAAAACACAAAAACACATCCTTCCCATTCTATACAATTGAATTGAAAACCCCTGATATTGCACAAATATTGCACTATACAGTAGAATTCAATGTAGTTACTGCCCTGGGATAGAAGCTGTTTTTCAGCCTGTTTGCCTTTGTTTTTATTATCCTGTACCGTCTGCCAGATGGTAATAATTCAAAAAAGGGGTGCTCAGGATGAGATGGATCTTTAAAAATGTTTTGAACTTTCCCCTTTAAGGGTACCGATGAATTCAATGTATTGTGGAAACTCAGAATGTGAATTATTTCATTAAACACATTGAAGGTTGTCGTGTGAATTCCACCAACAAAATTCAGCCCATTCCAAATTAAGAGGAAAATGCAGTTGGTTTCATCCATAGTTAAACTGTTGCCATCTGCTAATGTTCAGGAGAACAAGAATCAATGAATGCAATGAAGAACACTCTCTGTCCTGCCTGAACTACAGTAAATCCCATTTTCTAGTCAGGAATACAATAACCATTTTCTGCTCTTTATCCTTATGAATCTCTCCTAAGACAAAAGGTCTGAAGGAATTCATAAAAAATATCCATATTGACCTTTTAATGAGACAGTGTCATGTACAGCTTCACTGTGCAGCAAATTAAGAGGCAGCTTTTTTTGGGGGGGGATGCTATTTTGCAATTAGGTGACTTTGGGTTGCAAAAGATGGTTATATAAAAAGGTAAAGGTGATCCAGAATCTGCAATTAGTAGGAGCACCGTCCCAGCATGGCCCACCCATTGAAATCAATTAGAATTTCAGGATAACTTATTTATGCTGTTGTTTCAAATTTATTTATTTGAAGTATTACTAAGGCAGCATCTCAAATACTTGGTTTTCAGGCTTTGTAAAGAAAAAAAAAATGTGGGTTTATTTACTGTATTTGTTTTTTAGAATACTTTCCTATATTTTACAATTTGTTTTTCTTCGGTGACTTCATCACAGGAACTTCACCATATTGGCTGTATTTTTCTTAATAAGACAGACTTGTATAAAAGAAATTCTCAATTGGGAATAAGTCCTGCTAAACTTACTTTCAGCATAAATAAACTTAACTTAGGAAGGGATAATTTTAATAGCTCTGAAAAAACATTAGTGGATTTAATGGTATTGACCAAGATAGAAAAATATAAATATTTGCATAGCCTAAATGTTTTGCATTAAAGCAATCTCCTGAAATGGCTAATATCTGCCTCCAAACTGAAATTAAAGAATATTCAAAGTGGGCTTTAATTAAATGATTTAATTAAACATTTCATCACACTATATATTTCAAAACATCGCAATAAGTGGTCCTCACACTGTGGAGAAATCTTCTATACACACCAGAAAATTTTTGACTCTAGAGATGACTTTGCCAAAGTAAACAACTGGTAAAATGAAGATCGGAACTCAGCAGGCCTTCTATTATTTCAAGGCTGTTTTGCCTGGAAATTTGCACTTCTTAGAATATGTTTTGTGCATTCTGTGACCATAATGTAGAATACCTCTTTTACAGAAGAAAAAAGTACACTAATTTTCTTCAGAATCTTCGGTTTTAAAAAAAAGCCTATGAGTAAATTTTAACAGAGCTGATTTCACACTGGAATCGGCAACAATAAGCAATCTTCAAAGCTTGGGAGATGCCAGGTACATGCCATATCTTCAGATTTCTATAAAATCGGTTTCAAATTCAACATGGGCATGTAGAAATTGAACAGGCTGAGATGGAAGGGGACGTTAAATGCACCATCAGTTTGGAATCCACAAGAGATCAAAATCCAGCCCGTCATGAATTTCGCTGACCCTTATCTAGCATCAATTTAGTTTTGATGGTTGACTAGATTATTGTATTAGAAGTAGAATTAGAAGTAGGACTTAGACTTATATATAGCCATGAAATTAAAAGACACTTGCTCCTGGGGAGGAAAGCTATGGCAAATCTAAACAGCCTACTAAAAAGCAGAGACCTCACCCTGCCAACAAAAGTGAGTATAATTAAGGCTGTGAAAGTTGGACCATAAGGAAGGCTGAGTGCCAAAGTTTTCCCATTTGCAATGTATGGCTGTGAAAGTTGGACCATAAGGAAGGCTGAGTGCCAAAGAATTGAGGCCTTTGAACTCTGGTGCTGGAGGAGAAGACTCCCGCGAGTCCCTTGGACTGCAAGGCCATCCAACCGGTCAGACCTCGAGGAGATCCACTCTGACTGCTCTTTGGAAGGCCAGATCCTGAAGATGAAACTCAAAGATTTTGGCCACCTCATGAGAAGGAAGGACTCCCTGGAGAAGAGCCTAATGCTGGGAAAGATGGAGGGCAAAAGAAGAAGAAGGGGATGGCAGAGAATGAGGGGGCTGGATGGAGTCACTGAAGTAGTTGGCGTGAGCTTAAATGGTCTTGGGGGGATGGTAGAGGACAGGAAGGCCTGGAGGAATGTTGTCCATGGGTTGCAATGGGTCGGACACAACTTTATGACTAACAACAGCAGCAGCTTCACAGTGCTTTACAGCACTCTCTAAGATGTTTGTAGATTCAGTCTATTGTCCCCAACAATCTGGGTCCTCATTTTACTGACTTCAGAAGGGTGGAAGGCTGAGTCAACCTTGAGCCGATCAGGATCGAACTCTTGGAGTGAGCAGGGAGTTAGCCCTGCAGTATTGCATTTTAACCACTATGTCACTAGGTAGCCATAATAAACTATTCAGTGTCAACCCTAAAGTGAACCTGAAGTGAAGCCATCTTGGATATTTCAGAGTTGCCACACAATGGTGGGAGGAAGGAAATAGCTAGATGGGGTTTTGTAGCCAAAATAATAAAGCTTTCTTACGGGAACCAAGAACATTCTCACAGGTGGTTGGCCAGAGGAGGAACAAAGTAACCAAGCAACCAGCCAGCACCTGGATTGGAGAGTATGACCAGTGACTTGGGGGAAAGGGGAAACGTCTACTTTTGAATGAGGTGAGAGCTGCAGGAACTTTCACCAGTTGTGCCAATATGATGTATCTAATAAATTGTTCTTTGAGGAATTTGCCAGCCTCAGAGTACTGTTCTCTGTGCATGCATTACTTGGAACACTGACATTTAGTGCTTTGAACTCAACTCCTACTGAGCTGAGGGGAGGGAGATACATTAGATTTTATATTTTATACTTGTTATATTTTATTAGAATATGTTAGATTTTAAAAAATCTTTCAGCATTCAGCTTGCGTGGATTTTTTCTTATATTTAATATTAGAGCTATTTGACTTTTTTTTGTACATGCCTTTTTGTTGTTCCTAATGTGGATGTTTGTTAGTCTGATTTTTTGTTTGTTTTGTATTTTATCTGTGTCTCAAAGGTGTTCTTTTTCTTTTTTTTCAAAAGGCAATTGGACTGTTTTTTTTTTTTTCCTTTTGGAAGAAGGAGTTTTGCTTCTCATCCAAGAAGCTTTATTGATTCGGGCAGGATAGAGAGGGCGATGGAAGGATTAGTTCATTAGTGAGGGCCCACATGAAGAGTATGGGGATGTGGCAAGGGATGGGGGAAGTTTGGCACATATGAATTGAGGGGGATGTGGTGCTGCAGCACCAGCTCACAAAAGCTGGGGGGAAGGGCACAGAGTGAATGCAAGCAAAGGGGGTAGAAAGACAAGATGTATGCAATCCACATAATCCCTTGCGGGGTGGAGTCTGGGCAAATGAATGGAGCTGAGTGTTTTAGTGGCCGGATGCCCTTCTTGTCACCAATGCAGAGTTTTTTTGCAGCAGATATATTCTCAGTGTGCCCAGAGAGAGAAATATCTGCCTCTACCTAGGATTGAATTCACAGCCTCCTGATTATGAGGGGAGAGTTCCACCTCTAGGCCACCGCACTGCAGGAGTGATCACAACCATTACTGTGAAGAAATTCTCTACCTTCTTCCTAAATCTTTGAGCACCTAGATAGTAAACATCAAAGTCCCCTTTCCACAGTAGGATAATCACCTTAATGAGTGTAAACCCTAATTCCCTTACATCTGGGAAATCAGTGGGAAAGGTTGCAAATGGAGTTTACATGGCTGTGGCATGTGGTATTTGGTTATAAGTTCAAACTGGTTTCGAAACACTCAAGTTTCACTGGGCATGGCTAGACTAGGGAAGAGAAGGACCAGGGGAGACAGGAGAGCATCTTCCAATATTTGAAGGGCTGCCACAGAGAGGAGGAAGGGGGTCAAGCTGTTTTCCAAGGCACCTGAAGGCCAGGCAAGGAACAATGAATGGAAACTGATCAAGGAGAGATTCAACCTGGAAATAAGGAGAAATTGTCTGACAGTAATAACAATCAACCCATGGAACAGAAGTTGCCTTTGGAACTTGTGGGAGCTTCATCGCTGGAAGCTTTCAAGAAGAGACTGGACTGCCATCTGTCAGAAATGTACATATCTCCTGCTTGGGTGGGTGGGTTGGACTAGATGACCTACAATTTCCCTTCCAGCTCTGTTAATCTGCATCTAAGTTTTGTTCATGTGAACCAGAACACCAAGGACCAGCCATCAGTCCCTTCATTCAATGCCAGTCACTGAAGAGATGATCATAACTCAAGGACTAATCTGTATATTATCTGACTCTTATGCAACAACTTATTCCCAGCTCTGACTTCTTTGGACAGTTTCCTGTATTTCAGAAGAACACTTTGGACACTCCTGATAAGACCACATTTAACTGTAGTCTTCAAAGCTGGTGGGATAGTTTGCCAGAGGAATCAAAACTGCAAACTTATTGCAGGACCTAATTGTGATTTGTTTGTTTGTTTACAAGACTGTCTAGTTCAATGTGGCTCTGGACAGTGCACAACATAAATAATAACCAAAAGAACAATTAAGAAAAACTAATAAGAAACCAATATAGCAATACAAATTCTATTCCTTGACTTATAACTCTTAATCCGGTTATTGAATTAAATGTTTTCCTTGGTTTGTGCAATACACTAGACTTGCAAAGCAAATTGCTTTCACCCATGATTCTAAAACAACCTAGACACCAGCCAGAGGTTACCAAAGATGGATATTCAAAGATGTGGCATGGGTTGTGCAAAGACACAGTTGACTGTGTGAATGGAAAGATGCATGAAGTTGAGATGTGAGTCCAAGATGCAACTGAACTTCAGTTGGCCTCTTATAATCGACTTATTTGGAAGTTGTAATGGCAACATCCATTTCCCTTTTTTTGTGAACTGGCTTGACAGAGTTGACTGAGTGCCCATATAGTGGACCACTCTGAGAAGTAATATAACCATCACCAGACCACCTGATCCATCTAAAGGTAGAGGAGGTAGAGGAATGAGAAATATTTCAAGGAAACATTTCAGAGGGCTGCATTATTTTCCTTCTATCAGAGAACACTATGCCAGGCAACTTAAGAAATTAAACTCACGGTAGTTTCCTTCCAAACTGAGAATAAGAACTGAGCTGAAAGAGAGCCCCACTTGCCACTGACTCTTTAACCCTGTTGTCTTCTATCATCACAAATTGTGCAATCGTGTTTGCATTTCCCTGGATAAAATGTACTGGAGTTGAAACCAGCAAAGTTGGAAAGGAAGAGAGCAGCTAGTGAATAACACTGTCATCTAGTGGCAGTAACACAAAATAGTAGTGTTAATGCTTTTTGTGGTAGGCAGAATTGCTGGACAGCTGAGGATAGGAAGTGAATGGAAGGAATGCATCAGTAAGGTCCCTCATTTTAATTTATTTTAATCAGATACTGTCTGAATAATAATTCCTTGGATTCTCAGGGGGTGGCTATCATGATTTGGAATTTGGTAGTCACAATATGTCCAAAAGTTACATAAATGGAGAAAGTTGGGGTAACCTTCCGTTTATTTGAAATTTAAAAAAAAAAAACCTCACTGAAGAAAGATACTTGCCAATAATACTGTGTATAATCTGCATCCATCCAATATCATGTTAAGAATTAGTTTTGTATTTAATGACTGGTGAAAACCAGTTATACAATGCAAATTAAAGGATTTTATTGTTGTTTTTCTGAAAGGTAAGAAACTAACCATCTAGTAGAAACTATAAGTGCTGTCAGTGAGACAGTGGTGCCATCTACAAAGGACAGAACTTAAACAATTTTACACAATTGGTGCATGTGATAAAACCTAACTACTTTCCTTGCCAGGAAAGCTAAAGGGACTTGTCTGGGCAGTCCCCAGAAATCAAGACGGACTCAAAAATAAAAGTATATTAGGAATGTGGTATCTGACAGGTACATTTTAATGGTTTTGTCAAATCAGAAAGGTTGAGAGATTTTTCTGACGTTCTCTCAAAATGGTTGGGCAAGGAGCAGAGAGAAAAGGATGAGGAGAAAAGGTATTTAAAAACAAGTAACTTATCATTTGTGTAAAACTTTAGAGTGTATGAAAATGTGTGTGAAATATTTGAAATATCTGGAGTGAAATAAAAGAGAGAACAAGTTTGGTGTGGTGGGTTAAAGCATCAGGCTAGAGAGTGGGAAGGGGTGAGTTCTAATTATCTCAAAGCCATAACTGATCTTAGACTAGGAGATTGGGAGTTCGAGTCTCGCCTTAGGCCAATCACCAGGAGACTGGGAGTTCTAGTTCTGTTTTAGACATGAGAGCCACTTGGAGGACTTTGGGCCAGTCCCTCTCTCTCAGCCCTAGCAAGGAGGCAATAACAAACCACTTCTGAAATCTTGCCATGAAAACTGCAGGGACATTTCCAGGCAGGTGCCAGGAATCAAGACTGACTCGATGGCCTTATATAAGGTAAGGCCAAAATAAAAGAACGTTTTTATTGTTCATTCTTTGCATTTCTCTAATTATCTGCCTTCTGACTTCAGAACAGGAGATCAGGGGTGTGTGTGTGTGTGTGTGTGCAATATGGGGAGATGCAAATGAGAAAATCATTTTTTAAAAAACATCAGCAGAAAGAATCATCTTCATCAGAAGACTCTGGCTTCTGAAATAGGATTTGACACTTCCACACAAAGGGAAGAGAGAATTGAAGTTCTCACGGATCCCAATGGTCTTGGAAAAACTTCTGCACCAAAGAATTGTCAAGCACAGTGATTATCATCAGCTTAAGCATCAGAAGGCAGCCTCCAACAACCCCGGAGAAAAGATGCCGGGTTAAAGGGAAGCTGCTTGGTAAGTGTCTTCATTGCAATATCTACAGTGCGTCAAAATATGCAAAGCCGAAAGCCCAGACATATTTTGCAAAATAGGCACTGATGTATTTTGCTGGCCCGTGGGGAGGGAGGGAGGGAAGGAGGAGCGGTTGGAGATGAATGAAGTCCGTTATACAATAGAGCAATTTGGGATCTGAATTAAAAATCTACCTCTCATTATTGGCATGCTTCTCAGCCACATGCAAGGCAGAATTGGTTAGCATAAATTTGCATGATGATTATCTCTGCAGCAGCCAAGGACTGCCCGGCCTTGCAAAAGCCAACTTTGGGCATCCTTTCAGGATCTTCTCTGGATTGTCCTGTCAGCACCACAAATACCCAGGCTAAGTTCTTGACACCTACATTTGACTGCTAATACAGCTGTAAGAACTTAATAAAGGAATGTCCTATTTAGCACACACTAAACAGGGGCATCCAAAGGTGGAACTTTAAGACTTATGGAATTCAACTCCCAGAATCCCTCAGTCCTTGAACAGTCACTAAATGAACTGATGTAAGTTGAGAACTAACTGGTCATAAGTTAGTGCCTAACTTATGCTCATAAATCCAGGACTAGTTGTACTGAGTCTTTTCGAGAGGGAGAGAGAAAGAGGGAGGGAGGGAGGAAAAGGGAGGGAGGAAGAGAGGGAGGAAAGGAAGGAGAGAGAGGGAGTAGAGGGAGGGAGAGGGGGAGGGAAGAAGAGAGGGAGGGAGGGAGGGAGAGAGGGAGGAAGAGAGAGGGAGGGAGAGAGAGAGACCTATTTTGGAACATCCCGACTACCTTTCTGTTAGTGGGCACACTTGCTTCATTTTCCATGGTTAAGCTTTGGTGGAAAGAAGACCATCAACCCTACATTTTTACTGGGGGCAGGTGGGGGGGAAGCAAGGGGAAAGGAGGAAACATCAATAGGAGACAGAGGCTGGTCCATTATAAATAAAGAGCAGAGTCACCCCGCAAGAGCAAATTAAATTATAACCAGAGTGTTTGTCTACTTCCGCAGAGGGGGGGGGAGGGAGGGAGGGAGAGAGAGAGAGACTCTTAGAGGTGATTCTGGGTCTGTTGCTGGCAAGTGTTAATGATTAGGTGTGTAAAAAGCCTGTGTGTTTATTTGGCTGGTGCATCACTCAGCCATCAAGTCAGGACACACTTCAGAGAACAAAAACCATGGCAGGCAGGAAGGAAACCAAAGCAGGAGGAACTGGCAACACTGAACTACAAGCTCACAACTCAGTTGTACAGTTGACTCTTGTGAAGCTTCCACTCTCAGTTTTCCATCAGTGACAGTGTGATGGAGACCTTGTTTTTATGCTTGTCCAAATTGGTGGAAAAACTAAAGCTTAGGCACCAGCAGAGTTCCGTGCCAGGTTTCCTCTGAAGGGCAGAACTCACCTCTCCCAAGATGCAGTGAAGTCAGTTTCTCAGAATTCAAACAGAGCTTTCCGCCCACCGACTCAACCTGCTTCTCTTGAGCAACAGACTGTCATTACCAGAAATAAAGATACTTCCCAAAACAAAACAAACAAACAACCCCCCCCCCAAAAAAAATAGAAAATACCATAGAGTTCATCCATGTACGCTGACAGAAAACACAAGAAAAATGCCTTAATTCTACAACTCCCCAACAAGTTCAACCCCACTTTCGGCTGCGAAACTATAGAGGTCTTAGTATAGAATTGAGGTGGAAGGGGCCTGGGAGGTATTCTAATCCAGCCCCTGCTCAAGCAGGAGAACCTATAAGACCCATGGTGGTGCAGTGGTTAGAGTGCAGTACTGCAAGCTATTTCTGCTGACTGATCTCCCCAGGCTCAAAGTTGATTCAACCTTCCGTCCTTCTAAGGTGGGTAAAATCAGAACCCGGGTTGTTGGAGGCAAGAGGCTGACTCTGTAAACTGCTTAGAGGGGGCTAGAAAGCACTGTGAAGCAGTATATAAGTCTAAGTGCTATTGCGAAGTGGGAAGGAAGGAAGGAAGGAAGGAAGGAAGGAAGGAAGGAAGGAAGGAAGGAAGGAAGGAAGGAAGGAAGGAAGGAAGGAAGGAAGGAAGGAAGGAAGGAAGGAAGGAAGGAAGGGCCGTGGTGATGCACTGGTTAGAATGCAGTATTGCAGGTTAATTTAGTTCATTGCCAGCAGTTCAAATCTGACCAGCTCAAGGTTGACTCAGCCTTCCATCCTTCCGAGGTCGGTAAAATGAAGAGCCAGATTGTTGAGGGCAAGAGGATGACTCTGTAAACTGCTTAGAGAGGAAAGCACTGTGAACTGGTATATATGTCTAAGTGCTATTGCTATAAGTGCTATACAATCTCAGACAAGTGACTGTCCAGTCTCTTCTTAAACTGTCTCAAGTCAACTAAGAAAAAAAAATTAAATGTAAAATTCCTAATGGCAAAAGGCTCTCAGACAAATAACATTGATAAATCACAAGTTAGCCATTAACGGGCACAGTTGAGTTAAGCTTCATCTACAAGCAGTTCAACACAACAGAGATGAAGGAAATAGGCAAGCCCACCTAAACACACCCTTCTTTCCCAGAGAAGCAAAATAAAAAAGTAAAAAAACCAGCACTGGGGAAATATAATTAAGAAATAAATAATATTCCACCTGGGATGAAGCCATACGCATCTGAATTTTGATCCTGTAACTATGGGGATGCTGCATTGGTCGTAAGGGTGAAAAAAATGGACACAAGTTATTTTTTTCCAGTGCCATTGTAGCTTTGAACAGTCAATAAAGGAACTATTGTAAATCAAGGACTACCTGTAGCTAATGATCATTTAAACACCACTGTCCTGGCATTCATAATGTTCAAGTAGTTGAATAAAACAATGGAAATTAAAACAAAAGCAAAACGTCATTTTGCACCATCGGTCCTAAAAATCAGCATATGGGGAACATCGCTGTTCTACAGCTTGTGTCAAAAATCCAATTTGGAGATTTAATTGGAAGGTGATTTGATTTGTTCCGAAGCGGACTTCCAATTCAGAATGGCAGTTTGGATTGAATCCCCTAACCGAATCAGATCCTTCCAAATTGGATTGAACCGACCCAGTTGGGCGGGAGACGTTCTGTGCTCGCTGCGTTGCTCTCATCCAGAGGCGCTTCAGGATCCTCTCGGCTCAAAGGCAGCGGAGGTTGAATTCCACCTGCTTTGCCCCCAACGAACCACAAGAGGGAGCTGTGTGACTTTCAGTTCCGCACATTTTTGACTCAACCTATGCACTGAGTTTGCTTCAGCTGTACCTATGCGCCTGAATAAATCCCACCAACTCCACTTCTCCTCTGATGAATCGGGATAATTTAGGGCAGGGGTGTCAAACTCAAGGCCCTTGGGCGGGATCTGGCCTTCAAGGTGCTTAGATCTGGGACACGGGGCTGGCCTGGAAAGAGCAAAGAACCAGTTCATGCCTCCCCCGGGGCAGGTTTTCATTGGCGGTCAGCTAGCAAAACAAAGAGCAAAACAAGGCACTCTCCC